>CABFOV010000041.1:175904-249625 GCA_902141375.1 Timema poppense | reverse complement strand
GTGAAAGCAAGTGTTGTGAAACCCAACCTTTCGCTTTCGGCGTGTGTTTTGATTTGCCGTCGAACAACGAAACGGCTCCAACTATAGCGAAAGAGGGATATTTGTGTAGGAAAATTAGTTAAAGAGAGGATCCTTTCCACGCTGTTGACCTTGTTTCTACTCATTTTGTTGTTATAGATACGTATTTTATTATTACTGATAGCTTTATTTGTGTCTGAGATGATTATCATCCACTGGTAGCTCGTTAGTTGTAATGGAAACGTATGATTAAGGTGAGATGAAATGAGAGAAAGACAAAATCTATATTTTACAAATAGAAAAAAGAGTGTTGTTAAATAATCTTAAATACAATATTGCTTAATTAGATAAATTTAGATGTTTTATCTATGTGTAATATTAAACATTTATTTAATATTTGTTAGAATTAAACTGCTCATTGTCAAAATGGTTTCAGCTACCGCGATCACATTGATACCATCATTTAGTTAACGGTAAGAGCACAACAATAGCATTGAGATGGACACCGAGCAATTGTTTATTTTAAACTGTAGTTATGTTCGTAGATCATAGAGTGAAAGTGGCCTGTTGTGTAGATTTATGTAATACAATTTATAAAACACTATTCCATTAAATTACTATTTATTGAATAAAATTATTTTTATTATTTAAATTAATATACTGCATGCTTAATTGATGGTGGCCATCAACACAAATGAATAAATTATTATCTTAATTAATATAATACTTTAAATTAATTTTGATGCACATTGTATTATTTTATTTGGTATCGTGGTAAAGACAAAAGAAACCAACGCAAAGTGCAGAATAAAATACCTAAAACAAGTGTCTCTTGAAAGTTCACAAACTAGCTTTGATAAAGTCACATACGAAAGTGATTTGTCCTACCTCACCCGATTATTATTAAATAAAAAAATAATCTCAAAGATACTCCCATTTTTCCCGCTATTTAAAATATGAACCAATCGTCTGTTCTTCTGTATTCTCGGTGTTAATTCTTACGAGCCAAAGCTACAGTAGCCCCATGGCTTCTTTGGTGCTGACTGACAGCTTTGAAAATTTACCAGACCAAATTATATATCCCTACGCCGAACCATATGATCTGAAAAAACATGTGTTTAGCAGCTGCCACTTCTGACAGTCAAATTTTAGGTATATACCAAAATTTGGACTGTCAAAAGTCAGCTGTGAACTGTCAGTCAGCACCAAAGAAGCCATGGGGCTACTGTAGATGTAGGCCAAACGTAAGAAACAAAAAAGAAAATACTAAAAGACTTTAGGTTTTATTGCGGGTTTTCCGATGGCCATAACCGCAAGGCACTGACAGATCTGGCCACTAGATTGTGATCGGAATGTTTATTAATGGCTATTTACTGCCAGGATTCTTAAATCTCTTATTTTCAATTTTAATAAAAAAAAAAGACATCAATAGTATATTTATAAGAGAAACTATTTTAATTAAGATAAAATGTACTGGTTAGTTTCAACGAAGCTCATTTCAGATATTAATGAAATGTTACAATATTTATTGATTTAAACTAAATAGGCCTATATCTATTAAATCACTTTTTTTAACAAACAAATTGTTTTTTTAAAAAACTGAAAAGTACAATACATCGTGATTCCTTCCATCTCCCTAGTAGATTATGTAATAGGAAATTATTTGATCCCTTTCAATATCAATCGTTTCATTTTAAAGCGAATGTTTAAACGTTCTCTCTAGTTAGCTAACGCACTAGTCGTGTTGAGCTAGACCACCGAGAACGGGGAGATCGAGGTTCGAATCTCAGTCGGGTTAGCTAAGTTGGTTTTTCCCTAAATGGTTGTCCACTCTCCATCCCCGTAAGGGCGGGTTTACTTCCTCTAAATTTCAACCTTCCCAATTCCTAATCCATTAGCGTAATTAGTACTTTAGCGTGTAACGCAAACGGGTAGTAAGATGCGGTGCTAAATTTAAATAAAAACAAATTAAATGTTCTCTCACTATTTTTTTGGCCTTGGGATTGGTGATTGTTTTTATGATGAAGGGAACCCATTAATAGGTCATTTCTGTAAACGAAGTCACATAAGTCACGAAGCTGATAGCATTTTGCAGACAACCAGGAATCCTGTGTTTCTTAAAAAATAGTTTGTTATTTTATACAATGGTTCATACCAAAATGGTTGTGAAGGGTTATCAAATCTCTTAGTTAAATTATATATTAAATTTAATTGCTAAAATTATTAGTTAAATGTTAGGATAGCATTTCCAATGTAATTTCTTTTAAAATGTCTTAGTTTAGAGATTTTTTTTCCCTTAAACAATTTGCCATTGCAGTAGGGCCACAACAAGATAAAGAGAATTGAATATGTTTTAATTGGTTTTGAATCATGAAAATTTTCTATTCCCATAAGAAATAATGCAGCGTGAGAAAATATTCCATCAAGTCTAGCTTTCTATTGTAGCAACCTACGGCTTACCACTATCAACTTTATATAATAATCGCTGGAAATCAATGATCAGTTAAAAATACATAAAAAAATTGAATAAAACAATCTAACTTTCTGTACGTTGAATTTATAGATTTTACACTGAGCCAATTTGTTTGATAATTTTTATCGAGCAAAGAATTTTTTTGAAACTTATCAAAAAGGAAAATTTGTATCTAATTAATCTAAGTGATTCTAATTTGGAGGTTAGAGGGTAAGTTTACCCGTATCAGCGTGTAAAGGGTATGAGGGAACCCCTCCTCTGTTCACCCGTTCAAAATCCGAACCTCGATCATCATAATTAATATAGTTTATTGAAACCTGAAATTTTAAACTATGCCATAAGTCATAGTCTATGGTGGATGTACGGCTTTATTCACGAGATATCAGATAACGCAGCTATCTTCGACTTGGTAGCACAAATAATAGCTTCAGCTATTTTATTCATATATTTATTAGAGTTGAGACTTTTAGTTTATCAACCTTAATCTATAAGTTATCCTTAAAATATTTAACTTATAGTTTTTTTTGCCTGCTTCTCTCTAGCCACTCATTCTATAAGCATATATAATTATTACTCTACAGAGAGGTAAAATCAAAAGGACTTTTACCCATATTTGCATAGAGAATAGTAGGAAATCCCTAAAGAAAAATAATTCTTTGTACACCTGACTAAAATATTAAATCAAACCTCCCTGTCATCAGATCTTAAGTCAAATTAGATATACCCTGTAGCTACCAAAGCACGTTATTTAATATTAAAATAATTTATGTTGGTTCTATAGTCAATTATTTTGATAAAATTAATAATTTAGAAACAAGTAAAATTATATTTTGCAAAATTAAATATAAATTGCTAAAAATACTATATATTCTGTAATTTGAAAGTTTTAACTTAAAGAAAATCTTAATGAATATTATTTAAAAAAAATCATTTGGAAGGTCAGGTGAATCAGCTATATCGTCTTAAAATAGTTAGCATTACACTTTTGTGAAGAAAATTAGAGTGTGGCTCAAATATACATTTCCTAAGTTTTAAAAGAATCACTAAAGCTACTCTCTTTAAAATAAGTATAAATAATAGAAACAGTATTTTATTTTTTAGAATATTTTCAGATACTGTATAAGAAAATTAAGGTATTAAAAATATATATTATTTAAAAAGTATTGCTTTAAGTTTATATGTTTAATTCAATCAAAGATTAATGAATGTAATTAACCTTCGGTGCCTGGTTTAAATATAATAGCCTATTATGAGGACTGAGCCATTGCATCTTTTCAACATCCTATAATGTTCTATATAATAATTTAGTAACACATACTTTAATATTTGATATTATTATTAAAGTAATATTATTGAATAAATAATATTGAATATTTTGTATGTTTTATTTAAAAAAAGAAAATTACAAATTTTTTTTGTGTTAAACTGTTTAGTAGAACTACACGGTAAATAATAAAAACACAACTGAATTTCCTTAAACTTTGTAAAATAGTCTTTAAAATACCTAACAACCATAAATATAAGTTTAAATTAGGACGTATATTATTCCAAAATAACATTACAAATAAAATAATTTAAAAAAAATTATTTAGATGTTTGTTGGAAAAAGACTTTATATCCTTGATTTCGTTCCATCAATTCATATTTTTATATATAATAGTGACCAGACGTGAATCACAATTATAGCCAACTAAAGTATCGCCATAAGACTTTTTGACACGTGATAGAATTTGCTCGAACTATGTAGTGTAAAATTACGAGGGCAAGGATCCAGACAACATACGAAGGCAAGGAGCCAGACGTACGACGTCACGACTGGCACCGTTGCGTATTCACAACATTCCTGCATGGTGCCAGTTAAAACTTTTGTATCTCATAATTATTTTTTCATATTTTATTATATAATACTACGCATCAGGATCTAACTAAGGTAAACTTGTAGGGGATTTTACCTTATTACCTTTAATTTAGAAAAAAAACACAGCTGTTACGAGAATACAATAGTGCCAATCACAAAAAGTTAAAGCTCAAGCTTAATATCATGATATTTTCATCTTGAAATGATTTTAATTGGCTTTAAATATTTTTAGGTTAGGATTATTTTTTATATTAGTGCGCTTTATTGCCCCTTGTACCTTATAATATTTTTAAGGTAGTATAATAGGAGTAATATCCAAGGGCAGAATAAAGATAATCACATAAAATATAAATTAGTGGTATGTATTCATCTACAGAAATATTAATGAAAATCAAGTCGTGCAGCCTGAGGTAGTTTGGTCATTTGGCAAGCATGTTGAGGACTGGCTCCTCTTTGTGATAACCTGAATGTACGAGATCCTTTCGTAGGTGTAAACGTCAATGGGTGGCTGAATTTGCATAGAGGCTGGAACTCTTCTTAGTGATTGGATGGAAGGTGTGCTAGTATATATTTATTTTAATGGCTTATTATAGGCTAGAGAGTTAGTTAAACTAGTTTTAAATAAATGACTCGTCGCTCACTGATAAGACGTCCAAACAAACACAATTGAAAATCTCAATCCTTCTGACAACGCTAGAATATAAAAGAAAGAGTACAGAAGCGTTTGGGTTAGAAAATATTAAAGCCAGTTCAACCTTTCTGTAGGTATTTAGCTCCTGGTGGGATTTATATTAAATACTTAGAAAACGATTGTGCTTTGAACCTTTGTATTAATGACTTTATTAGGGATATCTTATAAGTGCCGATAATACAGGGTGGCCCATGGAAAAGTAGCCCACCTCCTATATCCATCAGGTGCCTCACTCTGAATTGGAGGAGGGAAATCCCCTTCCACCCATATTGTGACATGAAGAATGAGCAAGTGAACTGATTGTCTATAGCTTTATTGACTCATTCTTCATGTCATGTGGTATTGACCTCCTCCAATTCAGGGTGAGGCACCTGCTGGATATAGGAGGTGGTTTACTTTTCCATGGGTCACCCTGTATATAGTATATACCAAAGTAACAGTTACAAATTATATTGGTTTTACATATTAGGATAACAATAAAGAAGATCTAGGAACTTTTCTAGCTGCGAGATAAATGTAATACAATGTAAATTTGACTTTAGCTGCAAACTATCTAATTACCATCTCGATTATTGAGATAGCTCTCCATACTCGGAATTTAAACCGTGAATAGCATTTATTTCATTCGGAAGTAAAATTCGTTTCTGTTTTTCATACATTTTAATTAGTGACAGAGAGATGTAACATGTACTGGTATTATATTCCTATGCGGGAACGCATTTGTTTCCATTTGTAGTCAACTTATGACCCTCCATCTGTCAAAATATATTGCTTGTAAATATCTGAAATCGTATTTTATTACTAGGCTGTTGTCAGAGAAATGAGTTTTTTGGTTCACGCTGCCTATCACCCTCTCTTTTTATACTCTACTTTTTATAATAGCCTGCAAAAATCAAATTATTAGAGTTCTGAATGGTTTTGGATTAGTATTTAGAAGTTTAGATTCTATAGGTTTCTATGTTTCAGCAATTTGAGTTGTTTTTTTCTGTTCTAATTAAAAATAATGCACGGGTTTAAAAAATATTCGTAACAAACTAACCGATTAATAATTTAAAATGTATATTGGAACTTGATTTTATTTTAGTTATTTTTAGGACACCACATAATAATATTAATTTTTATAATAATAAAAATAATCTTTATTATTATTACTATTAACACCACGTCTTACTACCAGTTCGGGTTATACGCACTTACGTTAATGTGTAATGGTAGGGTAATTGTGAGATGGAATTGAGGACTTACAATTTAACGTGGGATCCGAACTGCTACAAAACCTTGTGTGAATTGAGAGCCAAAGATAATGTGTTTAATACATACCGGGTTATTCGAATTTATCTATTCAAAAAGTGTTATCAGATGGAAGGTAAAATTAGGAGTTAATGTACTTGCAGTTGTAGAGAGGGATTGTTGAAATCGTAAGTTAAAATCACTTAATTATATCCAACTGGTGTTATATATCCAGTACCCCTATCGTTTTAAAACCATACTTGATGAGTACTGTCCACGAAATCATCGATGGAGCTGGCTGAATAATTAGTTAAAAAAGTGGGTTATGCGGGAGACAATATTTGTAATGCAATCATGTGACTTAAAGATGTTATTTATTGTATTAAGATAAGAAAACGACAACAAACCAAGATCAAATTTATTTATTCCTACCGTATTTTAATTTTAGTGCGAGAACTTTTATAATTCTCCTATTCTTGTATATTAAATTTTCCAAGTTATATTTTCTGTACTTAAACTTGTTCTTGTTTTTAATGTATGTAAAGTACATATTGTGTATGTGTGTTCTATATAACATATATAAAATATGTAGTATATTTTGAGGTTTTTGATTTATTTTGTACCCGCTGCCTAAATAATCACAAAAATGGGTTATTCAAATTCTGGACACTCCAATATTTTCCAAATATCCTTTAAACCTTTAACTAAAAATTTCTACAATATTTGGTTCAAGTGGTCTCATATATGAAAAGAGTGTTAGTTTTTATTATAATATATAAAACATATTCTCCTCTTTACCCTTTTAAAGCACATATCGAAGGTTATTTAATGTTCTCTCCTATTACCCTTAAGGTTAGCAGTCTTACCTAAACTGACTACATTATCCTATTATATCTTATAATCTTTGCCTTGGCTAAAACTTACAAGGTAACCTTGATATCCTAGTAACGAAATTATCGTATGTATCTATACTTATACATATGTATGTGTATGTGATTGTTCGTGTGTATGAGTTCAGGTTTGTAATAGAATATGTGTGTGGGTAATAAGTGGAGAACCAAGGGTTTATCAACATATCCAACCAAATATAAGGTAAATTCATGATGCAGATATAATAACAGGCATGTTGCAGATAGACGTTACTGGATGTCGAAGGAAGACCATTTAACTTAAAATGACAAACCTGGGTTGAGAAATTACCTTAGATTCTGAAATAAAAATTCAAATAGGGATAAATTGTTGACGGGTGACCTTGATTTCATGCGTGGTGATGATTAAATAAGTAACAATTCTGTTGCGTCCAGTTATTATTCATCAGAGGATGCAGTGGTAAATAGGACCAATGCATTAGCTATCAAGTTAATACATAATGAATTATTCCTTCAATAACCACAATCATGTCAAGATGGTTAGTTGAATATTATAAATAATTGTTTGTACAGAATCTTAATGAATAAATTTTGTATAAAATAACTTGATTACTAGAAAACCAGCTGATGTTTATACAGTCTGATATTTTATCTAAGCATTTCAAAACTTTTCAAAGAATTTTTCCTAGAGGGTAGCAAAACTTTAACTGGCAGATTTCCATTTTTTTTTTAAGATTCCAAGAGTTTTAACGCTATGAAAATCTAAGTCGTAAAATCAGATATGATATTCATTAGTTACTTTTAGAACGTTAAATTTGGCAGTTTACCAGCATGAAATGATGTCAATAAATTGTGTAGTTTTTTTAGAGATTCTTTTTCTGTTAAGATATATTTGCCTTTTATACCTATTTATCTCATTTAAAAATTCTAAATTAATTACTTAATCTTTTATATCAGTAGCTCTAGATTTCACTGCCATACTTACAAAAGTACGCCCCTTTTCCTTTTCTTGAGCTAGTTCTATTCAGTCCAGTACATTACACTATATCTCTGCCTTGAACTAGTTCTATACAGTCCAACTTATTACACCATATCTCTTTAAGTCTATTCTAATATTACCCTCACATCTGCGTCTTCCCAATGGTCTCTTCCCGTTGCGTTTACCAGAACAAGGGTCTAGAATCACCCATTCACGCTGCATGACCTGCAAACCATAGAAGGCGAGATTTGATTCAATTAAAAATATATTGAGA
The DNA here is from genome assembly GCA_902141375.1 of Timema poppense. Taxonomy (NCBI): domain Eukaryota; kingdom Metazoa; phylum Arthropoda; class Insecta; order Phasmatodea; family Timematidae; genus Timema; species Timema poppense. The sequence continues at coordinate 241,233 of CABFOV010000041.1, read as the reverse complement.
ATAGTCTTCAACTTTTGAAATTACATTAACAATAGATGTCTGCATTTTTTATATCTTAAACTTATACATGTTTTAATGGCCAAGTATTTATGGTCATATTGAGATTCCAAACTATATAGATGTACATAAAGCACTCACCACCCCCCTATATGTCTTAACACATATGACATTATAAGCGATAAGTGGTTAATTTAAGTAATGAATTAGCTAATACTGTTAATTTTAATACACATAAAATATCTTTAATTTTGCTATTAACTATTGATCCTTTTTTAAGATTGCTGCTAAAACATCGAGAAAATTAAAGTTTAAATTGGAGGGGGGTGGGTTATAGAAACTTTTATATCTTTACACGTAGTAGTATATATTGAGTTAGGAGAAAGCATGAGCTGGTTAATAATTGATGTTTAAAATTTGAAATAAATCAACTCTTGATGTGACAATGGTCCCTAAGATAGGTTTTTCAGCATGACATATTTTGAATGTATTTACGTATACTTATTGGTGTAATTCTAAAGAATGAAAATTAAAAAAAAAAATATTTTAACTATATAGTTTTGTGTAATGAACATGATAATAGCATATACAAGTTAATTAAAATTTATTTTCAGCATAAACCAAAAATAAATTAATATTTTAGGGATGTATACATTTATATTTAATCTAATTTATTAACTAACATATCATTATATGGTTAAATGGTTGTTATTAAGTTCAACTCTGAAGATATCTAATAAATATATAAATACATATACAAATTTTAATCAATGGATGTAGAATCTGCCTCAGTGGTCAAATGGTCTAAAGACGCATTTTATTAATAGACTTGATTCCAGATGACCGCGAGATTGAGGTTTGAATTCAATTTGGTTATAGTGAAAGTGACTCTTCTTGATATGTTTCCTACTCACTCTTCGCGCAAATTTTGGAACATATTCTCAAAACAAATCATCCTCTTCTCTTAACTAATCATTTAGATGTTCGGATAACCTAAAGGGGGTAGCAAAATGTGTTAGCAAAAGAAAAAAAGTTCGTGATCGCCTATTTAATTAATAATAATTTATTAATGTCTTTAAAATTGAATATTTCTTACTGCTATTTAAAATCCGAGAATAAGCCTACTTTATCTTAAACAAAAACACGAAATTATTTATGAGAAAGTTTTGTCAACTTTTATATACCATTTATTATAATTCGACTTTTAATACTTGGCAAGATACAAAACTCTTCAGACATAAATAATTATTCCATTCCTGGCCTTAGATTATTAAAAATTCAAAGCTATAAATCTATTGAATTTTTGATTTAATTTCTCTAGTTTTAATTGGGAATTTAGTGGCTCAAATCTTGGCTATTTATTTAGGTCTGCTTATATTTTCATGAATAAATATTTAGATTTCTATTTTAGAGTTGACTATAACTATTAATATATTTATTTTACTAATAAATATGTAATAAAATTATTAAGTTAACATGAATACTTTATAGAGAAAATAAATATGTTGCTTTACATTAACCTAAGTTCAATATAACACCCTAACTACTTTATTTAAACCTCGTATCAAAACTTTAGTCCATACATTAAAATACAAACATACATGATAAGTGTAAAACTGATCATAAAGGACACAAATAGTTTAAAAAACAACATGAACACGAAGATCAATGACCTCTCTTGTGTTTAGCAATTATAAGAGGGGGAACATATGATGCAAAATAATAATGATTTAATCTTAATAAAACTCAACGCCTCCAAAAGCGGTGATGTAAAATGTTACTGCTTTCATACATTGCCAAGTCTCATGGAAAATAAATGTGCATATGTGGATATGGATATGGGTACGTATGTCCGCGTTATTATATCTATGCATATATGTGTGTGTGGAACGAGGTAGAAACGTGATATTCTACTCCCCACAACTCATACAGATGAACGTTCTAGAAAACTTTCAGGGAGAAAAGGAAATTCTACGAGGAAATATAGAAATGTTCTTTATAGATAGTGAAATGTTACTCGCTTCCTCCAAATACTTTAAATGCTAAGGAAGCATATTGAAAAAAAAAAGCAGAAAAATAAAAATATCAAAGAGCTGGATTGATGATAGACGCCACATACCAAAATGTAAGCCTGCATGTTCGCAAAAGAAAACCATGCAAACGTCATAAGATAGAACAAGAAAAATAAAAGGATTACTATTTCACAAAATATATGTTGTTTTTATTTAAAAAAAATATAAATTATCTATGATAAGGTATGGTAAATAAATACTATTTTCATTAGTATGATCACTATACTTTTCTACAATCCACGTAACATACATTATAAAACTATATTTTAAGAATATATTTTCATAAAATGACTTAATATTATTGAGATTGAACATTTTTAAAATCCTTTTAATACAATAAACTAAATTCTGATTTAAGAACTCTGTATTTGTAGGAACAGATAGACAGTTTTGTAGCAACCTAAACTTGATGGGAGTGTACTAATAGTCTGTTCCAACACATTGTGTTCGAATTTGACCTTTTAAGTCAATACATATTTACACCTATTAACTTATCTTAATTAAGGGAATTATATTAATATATATAATAACTCCATTGATTAAGCCCGGATGTATTCAAATGATTTATTTTATAAAAAGTAATCGCTATAAATAAATAGCTCTTTGTGAATGAACATTAATTATGTGTTCATAGTTAATTTGGGATGACTAGAATAATAATTATTGGAATGTACGTACTTTTAGACCCAAATTTTAAACATGTTTATTTGTATTGAATTACTGGATAAAATTTTATAAATAGGTTTATAATTCATAAAATGATATTTATTCTATTACAGTTTTGATAACGTCAACCCTGGTGGAGCCCGCTGCAGTGGCTGCATTGTCTAATGCGCTACTCCAGTAGTAGAATAGACTGTCGATGACGGAGAAATCGTGGTTCAAACCTTGGTCAAAAGAATTGAGGGTTGTGTTTCAACAATGGCTTTCCACTTCCCCTCCACGCAAATGCTGCTGGACATTATATAACTATAACCTTCCAAACTCCTAAAACCATAAGCATAATTTGTAGATAATCGTATAGCCTGAATGGTTAGTAGGATGCAGTGAACAAAAAATAAACTCCAGTTTTATTAAATATTTTTACATAACTTGGAACGTATTGAATTTCTTTCTTATACTTACAATTAAAACAGACCATTAATTACAATTTAGAGGGGTATTAAAAGATGAATAATGGTTTGATTTCCAGTGTGGATAACAGAGCCGGTGATTTGATACACGCCAACCATTCGTACATCTCGAAAGACATCGGTTCTCGTACCTTCTTCCAGACTGTTGGTGTCCATCCTGCGAGACTGAGAGTTAATAACGTCGGTCTCAACGATGAAGGAATGTTCCGTTGTCGCATAGACTTCCTAAACTCGCCGACCAGGAACTATAGAGTCAACCTTACCATTGTTGGTAAGTTTCACTATTAATTATACCTTTCTTAAGATGTACAGTACACCCCGTTTAACCTGATAGGTAGCAAGCTTACATCGCACCTTTCCCGAATGGTGTCACCTAAAAGATATAAACTTAGTGTAGTTCATCAAGGGGAATATGCTACCCAACAGGGTTAACAGTTTGTACTAAATTTCAGGGTAACAAAGTAAACAAGTTAGTTTACATGGATACATCTTCTTATGAAATAACTTCTTTATATATCACTACATATCTCCGTTCAGGCTATCTGAATTCAAACAAACTAAAATAATATGAGTCTAAAAGATTGAATTTAGAGGAAATGTAGTAATATTTGTGTGGAAAAAAGAGTACAAAATTATTTAGTATTTACGGTCCTTAATACATCAAACTAGGATTCAAATCCATAAATCCCTGTCCGTATAAAAAGAGGACAGACAGTTTTAATGTATTTGCATTCGTTTCCACAAGGGTTGTTAATCTTTTTTTTAAATGTTACTGTATGTATAATTAACTTTCAAATGAAATTAATATCTACATAAAATTAATTAGAATCTTGAAGAATCCAAGGTTAAAAGTTAAAACTTTAAATTTCATCAATTCCTCATTCAAAACTGAAATATTACTTATCATTAAATAAAAATCTTGATAATTTTAAATGTGCCTCAAAATAAAGAATAATAGCAATAATATGTCTCAGCATCCAAAACTTACAATTAATAAAACATCAACACTAAGGCTATTAAAAAATGTTCCCACACAGCGAATTGTACAAAGAAAGAACCGTGCTAGCCTTTATAACTCTCATTTTTGGCAGAAGATTCAATTTCGAAGAATATAGGTTCATTTTCCTTTTCATCCTTAGTTTTTAAATTTATAAAAACTCAACCCAAAAACAACAAACGTTCTTCTTCTTCTCCTTAAATATTGCTTTAGTTCACGACTGGAAACTGGGTTACTGAAATTTATGATACCAAGAAGATAAAATATATTGCATTATAATTAAGTCGTTATTTGTTTACCTCACAAGTTTGTTAAACATTTTTTTAAACATTTTAATTATATATTCATCGTTCGCCTTAAATTTTAATATTCTCAAATCATAGCAAATGAGAAGTTATAGCTTGAGCCATCTACCACGTCATAGTGGGGTGAATTTTTCTCTGTAATAAATCACACGCTAAAGTTGGAAATAAAATATGAAGAAAAGAGGCCTCAATATACATACACAGCATAACAAGATTATATATATATATATACATACTAATATAGTTATAAAATTGTTTATTCCATGCAAACACAAAATAAAACTACTTTAATTATTCATATAGCCTTCAAATTAATTTAATAATTCTTTAAATATTAATATTGACTTAGATTAATTTAATACTACCTTATCTATTATTGTTGATTTTAAATTAATTTGAACAATACTAAGCCCTTAATATTGTTATAAGAATATAATTCATACTGTTATATTTATTTGATAATAACATGTACAATTCTACTTCCTTACCACCTTCCTTACTTCCGAAAAATATCCACAAACCTTTCCCTAACTACATCTTTTAATTTTTCCATTTCATTTATTTCAATATTGTTTGTTGAAATTAGGTTTCTGTTTCAATTTATCATATATATTTATATATATATATAATACAAATTTGGGTATTTTTGGGTTAAGGAACTTGAAAGAGTGGGACCCCATCATCTTTACAATTGAGGGAACTAGATTTACACAATACATCTTTACATGAAAAATAACTTTTTTTCATATTGTCATATGAATATTTAAATGTATAATTCATAATCTTTTAATTATGTGTATCACGCCTTATTTTCTTGCTCAGGCTATCTGCATATTTACACTAATGAGCTTCTGATTGAGTAATGGAGAAAGCTAGAGAAAATTTAATTAACTTTCTCGTGGAGAAAGAGTGTAAAGATGTTTAGAAATAGAATATTTACTACACCATGCTGGGTTAAAACTTAAAAAGTATGGTCAGGGATGATTCGGTCTAACGTTTGTACGACTGCTTAGAAAATACGACACAATTGGCCGTAAATATACTATTTAAAATAATCAACACCGTTTTTATGTTTAAGTCCTTTAGAATAATGGTATGAAATAGTTATACATTATTAAGAGTTATGAAGGAATTAATTCTTAGATTATACTAAAATACTCTTTTACGATCAAATATAATGATATTTTATAAAATTACAATTTTTTATATGTTCTTGTATATATTAAGAGTGATGGCTGGTTGACCTGGTGGCCTAGGGGTAAGGTGTCAGACTTCTGTGCTGGGGCTCGGGGTTCAATCCTCGGTCGCGGCAAAGATTTATCTGATTACCAAACCCTTCCTTCACCTCTGACAAGACATCTTGTGAATGTGGGGAATGCCAGGCCTCCACCATGGTTCGGATTCCACGTTAAACTGTAGGTCCTCCATTTCATCTCATCACCCTACCATTACACATTAGCGTAAGTGCGTATAACCCGAACGGGTAGTAAGACGTGGTGCTAATAATAATAATAATAATAATAATAATAATAATAATAATAATAATAAAAAGAGTGATGGCTGCTGTTACATTCAAATTAATGAGTGATAGTATATTTAAAATTTTTCTAGATAACTGGTTATATCAGCCCAATGCTTATAAACTAGCTTAAATCTAGAGGAGACAGAACATCTAGTTCTAGGACATAAGTACATTACTATGGGGGGGAAACCCATATCATATCAATAATAACATTTTCAGCCATGATGATAATCGAACCCGGGACCCTAACATTAAAAGGCAAACTCGATACTGACTGAGCTAAGGCGTTAGACTCGTTTAGTATTTGACTGTAAGGTATGCAGACATTTAAATGTATCAAGGTGTTAAAATTATTATTATTATTATTATTATTATTATTATTAACACCGCGTCTTACTACCCGTTCGGGTTATACGATACTTACGCTAAGGTGTAATGGTAGGGTGATTGTGAGATGAAATGAAGGACCTACAGTTTAACGTGGGATCCGAACCACGGTGTAGTCCTGGCATTCCACAAATTCACAAGATGTCTTGTCAGAGGTGAAGGAAGGGTTTGGTAATCAGATAAATCTGTACCGGGACCGGGGATTTACCCCCGGACCTCCAGCACAGAAGTCTGACACCTTACCCCTAGACCAAATGGTCAACCAAGGTGGTTAAAGTTTATATATTATTCATGAATGTGTAATTGGCATTAGTTTTCTAGATATTATTTTAATCTTGTTTCTCACACTCCCTTGTATTATAGCACCCCCGTCTGAACCAATCATTTACGATCACAGGGGCAAGGAAGTCACTGGGGTGGCTGGACCATTCCTGGAGGGCTACGAGCTGTACTTGGCTTGCCACGTCAAAGGGGGTAAGTATTTGAATGTTTTTATTACAATAGTTAATTTGTATCACTTCGTCTTACTACCCGTTCAGTTTATACGCATATATAATAACTACTCTAATAGAAAAGGGATGAGGAAGAAAGCATTTTAGAGGCGCACCCACACTTGCGTGGAGGGTGGATGGGTAACCATTAAATTTGAACAACTCTTTAGGAGACCCAACCAGAAGTCGAGTGTCAATATCGCCATCATCAGCTGGCCAGATTAACACGAGATTGATGCCTTAGACAATTTGGCCTCAAAAGTTGTTATTATTATTTTTACTATAAAATTCTTAAATTATGATAGGCCGAGAAATTTAGAATAAAAATAATCATTCATGAGGGAAATACATTAAATTTAATAATAAAAAATTCTAGGCGCATAGTCATAAAATACCTAAATATCAATTTTGAACTTAATCCATCAAACGGTTTTAGGTCTGTGTTCAGGGACAGACCAACGGAATAAATAACATCCACTTCCTAATGTTTGGACGGACATAAAACCTAAACATTCATCATAATGTATAGGCCAAACATTTTACAAGGCACCCGGACAGACATAAAACCTAAAAATCCATCATAATGTATAATTCAAACATTTTACAAGGTACAGGGACCTACATAAAACCTAAACATTCTACATAATCTATAGGTCAAAAAAATTACACGGTGCCCTTGGATCTTAATGTTTGAAGCGTGATACCATGGTATAAATATAATAGTATTAAATATTGAGTAATGAAGTTCTAGGCAGTGTTGTGTAGTGGTGAGCATACAAGATAGTCAAAAATAGTTTAAACCACACATATAAATTGTTCTAATCACTCAAAAAAACTCCATGTCTATAGGCATAAAAAACCACATTCTGATGTTATTATTCAAATTGGATATAAGTGAGGGAAAACATAGGACAAATAAATAAAATTGTAATAAGTTCTGCTTTTCTTACTAACAATCCGCAGCCACGTCACTGGTTTTGTTGAACTGGAGAGAGCAGATAAAGGAAAGAAAAGTTTGGTTTATAATTATGTGTGAATGTATATAATTATTAAGAAGATTTGGGTTACTTGTATTATATATAAATACACTACATACCCTCTTACCATTCTCTTATCACCGTAATCATGTCCAATAGAACCAGTGATGTGGTGCGAAGTATTACCAGGTTTAGTAGACACTCTTAACTGTGTATTTATAATATATTCACACTCACTAAATTCCCATTTGACACATCATACATAAGCTATATACACACCTCACGTGGTAATGTTTGTTCTCTGATACCTATCCAATGAATTTTTTTTTAGTAATGATTAATGACAATTCATAGGTGAAGTTTAAAAAAAACACATTGCTTGCTCTGGCAGCACTTCACGACACGACATTGTTTGAAACCTTAACACTCCTTTAGAAACTCCATATCTGGTCACCAAACATATTATTTGTTAGTTTTAGCACAGCGTTTTACTACCCGTTCAAGCTATACGCATATGTACTAACTACGATAATGAATTAGGGACGAAGAAGGTTTGAATTTGGAAGAAGTGTTTCCATATTTCCGTATAAGGAGAGTGTAAAAACCTTTAGTGAAAACGTTTCACAGTACACCCGACCAGGATTCTAACTCATGTCTTCCTGTCATTGGTGGTCTAGCCTATTGTGAAAGGGACGCCATAGACTTTGTGAACGCCTCATAGTCACCAAAGTTAATAATATATCAGAGGGTAGCTTTCGGGTGGCTACCAGGGTTAACAAGACATGACAGGACTATACTAGCAGGCTATTGACTTTCCTCTCTCTATCCGCATATCGAATAATGTAAATAACTAATTAATGTTTATTTTTATTTAAATATTAATATTGATACTTAATCAGAGAAATTAATTAAAATGTGCACTTCTATAAAGATGTATTTACTTCGGAAATAGCCCATCCTGATCATATCATTGCCCGAACCATTTAACACATACAAAATGTAACTGTTTTCATATCATTTATGTCACAGGGGTGGTTAAAGGGAAATTGAAATGTTAATACAGATTTAAAAAAAAAATTAACTATCCGTCCCCCATGTTTAATATTTGCTCATCCACACACAAAATAATATCGGTAATATCAAATGGAATAGGTTACGTTATTATTAGGAGGGAAACATTACTAGTACAACCTCTTTAAACAGAACTGGTCCTATAAACAACTGACAAGCTAACCATGGTCATACTTGACACCAGCTTGTCAAAAGTGACAACTGCAAAACATATTTAACGATGTTTGGAAACATGACGTCAGTTCTAATCCTTATAAAACATATCAGATGGATTCAAATTCAGAGTTGGCATCATTTATTAAACAAACCAAAATAGTGCCAGGATTTAACACATCTGGGTAAAAAGGACGATCGATTGCTCGAATGGTAAGATTTTAAGAAACCACTTTATATCTAACTAAGGGCTCCGATAAATATAGCTGACCTATTTACCCGTTCCAATTACTGGACAAACATCACATCTAATTTTGTTCAGTTCCACGTTTGTTGCTAGAAATTTCCTCTAACCTTTTATTAAACCTGCTAAGCGTTGGTACGGAGGACTACACTTAATTGAACACGTCATTATTCCAGCAGAAAGAGATTGATAATCCTGTTGTCAGGGAAAAAATCTCTCTCTCTCTCTCTCTTTGCTGTCAATCGGGATCTTCATACGAATCTCATGGATCAAACAGAATAGGACGTTTGATGTGCCGATTCTGCAAATAATAATTATTAATTTATCTATCCATAGTCCAAGGTCTTTGAATCACATAAGGAAGGCCAGAGTTTTATTATTAAAAAAGAGGAATTGTGTTTTTCCCATACTCTCTCCACACAATCTCAAATTAACTCACTATTAACAACAGTTTCATTCAAATATCCGAAATTAAAATTTATGTTTATAATCCTTTCTCTATACATTAATGATAAAAGTGTGTATACAAATACACCAACATCTCTTAAGCTGATCCAATAGAATTTTTTTTAAACTAACATATAATTTCAAAAACTAACACGATATATTGTGACGTGGCGTGGAGAGTAATAAGAATAACTACACCGGATATCATCACTGTGAAAAATCCATATTCGCTATTGGTAAATAGTGTTGTCATTAACTCGATTTTGTGTTGTCAAGCACCCCTCAAATATAATACAAGTTTCGCAATACTGGTTAGTCGAGGTTGTTATTAGCTCCTTTTTACCCCCTAACACACCATTCTTTTTTTTTAAATAACTTAAAGAGAGGATATTTAGAAAAAGTTAACTGAGAAATTTAAGATAAATCTTATCTCCATGAGATCTGCAGTTTCTTAGTAAATGAAATTGGGTGTAGATTCCGTTAAAATTGTATCTGTGATACGTTTTCACTAAATTTGTGTCCATTTACCCAATCTTACTTAGGCTCTGCACTTCAAAACTCATATGACCAATGTAGTTTCATTGATTACTTAAGATTAGGAGCTGTAATGAGTGTTGAGAACCACTTCAAAAGGTACAGTTTAAACAAGTTTAGCTTACCCGGAAAACACTCCAAGACACGAATCTGGTCAGATAACTCATATAAAATGAGTTAGTTGCTTGAACTATCATACTTATTAGTGGTAATGTGTATACAAATCACTCTTTGGCTGGATAAATTGTTATTTTATCATCTTATCTCAAGGCGAAATGTTATTCAATTTATATTTTTATCCCGCTTCAGTGGATGAATGGTGTAAGGCGTCACTAAAATATCAGACTAGCCTGCTGATGATGGGAAGACCGAGTCTCACATCCTGGTCAGGTGTTTTAAAGGGTGGCTTTCCCTTAATTGTTTCTCATTCTCCTTCCACGAGAATGCAGATATATTACTTCCTAAAGGCTCCTTTCCTTATCGTGTTAAAGTAACTATTATATATGAGTATATCCTGAAAAGGTCGTAAGACGAAGTGATAAAAAGTAAATACATGTTTTTTATTCATTCATGCATATGCCTGCTTATATTTGATATTTTAAATATAGGTAAGCAAACAGTAGACATGAACACCTTAAGGGAAATAAGATGACGGGAGGCTCATTTAATGTTAAAGGGTAACTATAAGGTTGTTGTCAGGTCAAGCAAACTTTGAAAAAACTGTACAAGTAAACTTCTACTTCCCCCAACATTATTAAAATTAGACCAAGCTTACAGAAAATAAGGTAATAAAGGAATATACGTATATTTTATTACATTTGAAGAATAATTGAGACACGGAGTGGAATAGAACAGTTAATTAATTCATTCCTGTCAAGACTTGCTTTCTTTAGCAACAACCTGAAATACACCGGCTGTTTATATTGTTATTTTTCTCGACAAGTGATGGATTATGGGATTAAGGTTTAGTGACAAACTAATGTTTATCTCCTTCAATTGTTTCAATGCGTTTAAATCACAGGTCGACCGCTACCGGAGGTGACGTGGTGGCTGGATGGTAAGATACTGGACCATATTGTGGAGTCGTCCGTGGATAGCGTGACCGTAAACCAGCTATTTATCTCTAGTGTCCCTAGAGGATTCCACGGCAGACATCTGGAGTGCCTTGCGCGTTCCTCTGACCTCACGAACCCCGTGGTGCGAACCGTACCCATCGATATCTATCGTAAGTACTTTCTAAATCGTTCTATCCTTCTTGCTTGGCGTCCTTCTACCCATCTGGACTAACCGCATATTTACAATAGAGGATAAGAGTTGGGGAAGCTAAAATTAAAGAAAAATAAAAAGCACAAAAAGCAAAATGTAGAGCCCCTCGTCATAAATACCTTTGTACACTAGGTCAGGATTATTAGACCCAATATCCCCAGCATCCCTTAAAAATAAGACAAGGCGAGACTGATCCTTTGTATGTACCCCCACTTGTGTACTAAAACTCTGATTTAGTTAAAATATAAGTTAAAAAAACTAGGCGTGATTGAGTAATCTATAAACTATTTTAATCTACATACTCCGATAAAAAGCAGAGTAAAGTTTAACTAACATAATAAAATATTTATCTAATGCCTATTTAGGTCGCTATATTATAGCATTAATTAAAATATAGAACCAAAACAACGATTAGAAAACCAAATATTGTTTCATCCTTTTGTGAAATTAAATTAATAATTAATTAATCAATTCTTTGATCTTACCGATAGTCTTGTTAGGTGCCCTTAGATTAGAAGCTATATGCGCTATCAATTGATCTAAACGGGTATTGCTTGCATATGTAAAGATACATATTTTAATCATATATATAATATTATTATAGTTATTATCATTAGTACACTTTAGTACCAAATAGATTGGATGCCAGTGATGAAGGACAATGTGTATCTTAGATTTGGACTTACGCTAATCCACCATATAACCTCTTAAATGTTTACAGGAAGATTGGGTGAATTTCAAGACTGGACTATAATATGTTCCTTCGATTATATTGTCCAAGCTAGTATAATGTTGCTGGGTCAATTAATAACTATAGTTGTTTATAATAATAAAATTACGAATCTGTCTGTTATTCGCATTGCATGATTTCTGCCACACGAAGAGGTACGAAATTTTTAAAATTTGTAGCCCCTCTGTACAAACGTATGCACGTACATTGAAGATGGAATTTTAGAATTTTATTGAGATATTTTAAATTATTAAAAATCCAGGCTGGGCTCTAAAACATTTCTTCTAGGTGGCAACAGATACTTAAGGTATTACGCAATAAAATAATCTAAAATAATGTGTACTTTCTACTTTCTCGCTATCTTACAGGTAAAGAGAGTATTTTGATAGTCCAAAAAATCGAATTTAGATTTTGATGCATCTCAACGTTTCATGATCCCCTGAATCCGAAAAAGTGTTTTTTGAATTCCCGTGTGTCTGTCTGTCTGTTTGTACCTCCAACTAGAGCCTAAACTATTTTACCGATCGGGCTAAAACTTGGTATCCAGGGTTTTCATATGGTTGCCCTAAGGGATATTTGGAATTTGAAATTCAACCCTAAAATTCAGAGTAGACTACTGAAGGGCAAAAAGAGAAAAAGTTGATTTTATCAAAATTGGCTATGACGATTTTGATTAAATTTCATTTATAAACATTTATAAACATTCTAAATAAATGGGCTACTCTCAATATTTTGGCAAAATTACTTTAAGGAGTCCTGTCCAAGCGTAGAGTAGATTTTTTTTTTATCATTTCTCCAAGATTATTTGAGATATGAAATTAATTATTTTTAGAAATATGTAGATATAGTTATAATAGTAAATTTGGTTAAGATGGGCTAGTATTCTGTTACAGATTTTAACCTAATTTTAATAGATAATATGTAAATCCTCATCTAAATTAAATTTTTAACGTAATAACTTAAATAACCATCCTATTGACTCGGTTACGAAACCAAACAAATATTTTCCGCACCTACCACCCTCTTTATTATTGGGCCGTTTCAGCTCAAAGGTTATTTCCAAAGATTTTTTTGGAAAAGTTCACTTATACTAATTGTTAAGTTTAAATGTTTGAGGTAGTGCTACCTATAACTAAAACATAACACAAATAAAAGTCATTAATGGTTCAATACAAAGAATATACTGAGAACACAATTTTTCAAGTAAATATTTGGTTAAGGAATATTTTTCTTATATAAAAATAGAGGACTAATACATTTTCATGTAAAAACTTAGAAAAAAAAAATACCGGTGTGTGTGAAATGTATTTTATCACCTTACATGACAAAAACATATTTAGTGTGTGTGAATTCAAGAGGTTTAGGAAGATATTTGGTTGAAAAAGGAATGAGGATACTGGATAGTGGAGGAGGTTAAATAATTATGAATTAAATACCCTGTACTTCAAACACAAGACATTGTATGAATAGTCAAATCACACATGATGTGGTGGGCAGGATATGCGATGGAATAGAAGACTCTAAAACCATGTTGTAAAGATTGACAGGCGTATCCAATGGGAGGAGACCATTGGAAAAACTAGACGAAGATGGGAGGAAAACATTAAAATTCACCTGAAAGAGATGAGGTTTAATGATATGGACCGTAGGGAAATAGCTCAAGATAGGGATGTGTGGCGTATTTTTTTAGGTGCGGCAATGAGCTTGAGAATATTTGTTTTTTTTATTTAGCACATCCTCTTAATATTCGTTCGGATTATACGTCTAAGTATTAGTTACGCTAATGAGTTAGAAATTGGGAAGGTTAAATATATAGGAAGTGAACCTAAATTTGCATAGAAGAAAAGTGAAAAGCCATTTAGGAAAACCACCCATATTCACACTAACTATATTCGAACCCTAATCCCCCCATACTCGGCAGTCTAGCTCAACATGAAACTAGCACGTTAGCTAACTACGTAACCGAGGAGGGTAGCTTTAGAGTTCTTTATACCATATAATAAGTGGGTAAAGACAATTTATAAATAAATGGTAGAGTGCACCACACAGACTTTCTCCCTCTTCTATCTTAAAATAAGTATTTACTGAAAATTCATAAGATTTTTAAAACAAAATAATATGTCTATACATTTTTGTAGAAACACTACACCAAAGATCACGAATGAAATAATATACACTGATACTTACTTACTCTATGGCATTAGGAACTTGAAACACTTTTACAAAAGATTAAAAAACTGAGACATGTGTTTGTCCACCAAGGATAAGTATCAAATTTGTTTTCGAAATCTTGGATTAAAAAGTATAGGCTATATATATATAATGCTTATATCTAAGAAGTTATTAATTTTATAAATATGTATTTCAAATAAAAGAATTTTATCTTCAATGGTAATACAACTTAACAATGACAATTTATTTCGTATCTCAAATGGTCTTGGAAAAATTTTGAAAATTTGATATATTTTTTGTAAAGGCCGTAAAAGACATTTTCATGATAAAATGAGAATTTATGTTTTGTTTATAATGATAAACAATCTATAGATATAACATATAATCAAAATCGTTAGTAGATTTCTCTTTTTTCCCTTCAATAAGCTACCTTTATATTTAGGGTTAAACATATAATTCCAAAAATCCCTTGATGTAACCTTATGATAGCTTCAGATACCAATGTTTATCCCAATCGGTAAACATATTTGGTTCTAGCTTGAGGTACAGACAGACAGACAGCTTTGCAAAAACAATTTTTTGTTTTGTTTCGGGGGGTCATGAAGCATCGATATTTATCCAAAATTTCGAGCTCGAATTGTTTGACAATACCAATACTTTTGCAACAAAGTGTCTAGAGAAAGTAAAGAAAACATAAATACGATATCATACTGATTTGCGTTGTCATTTTCGGATATCTCGTCTAAATTTAATTTTTAATCAAACTAAAAGTGAAAATGGGGCTCATCTGGTGAAGCAGGACCTTTTTAAGTGTTATAACCTCAGTACCCCAGATGTCTCCACAGTAACATTTGAAAGACGAGAAACTTTTCATCTAAAAGAGAAAGAGAAGCAAAGGGACTGGGGGTGATGCCTGGATACATCGTTGTTTTCCTTCCTATTTCCGCCATGCCGGTCAAGTCAACTAGCTCGGAACCATTACACGGGAAAAGAAGGGTTTAGGGAGTGTAGCGGGAGGTCGGGGGATGTGTGTAAGAGCCGAGGGGGAGAGAGAAAATAGAGAATAGCTAGAAATGGAGAAGACGACAATGACATCTACTAGCCTCATTGTACTCTCATCCGGAGGAAATCCAAACAAGAGTAGGACTAAGATGACAGGGAATGTCAAAGGTCAAACGAACTGAGGTTGAAAAGCCTCCTCCCTTTCCCCCACCACACGCACACATTCCACCCATACCTCCCACTTCTTTCTTTCTTCTTATTGTAGGAAAAGCGATATGAAAAAGAAACTAGCGAATCATAAGATAAAAAGAAAATGGTATTGGAAGGGATGGGAGGGGTGTTGGAGAGTGTGAATGAAAGGTCTGCAACGAATAATAATTCCACCGAGTAAATAAAGTAGGAATGAAAGAGAAAATGGAATCAAGGCTGGAAAGTGGATAAATTGTGTTGACCAAGAATCTAAGAGGAATATAATATTTCCCTCGTCTCTGAATGCGGCAAGTAATTTTAAGAAATACAAAACCACAAACTAGGGAAATTTTAGATAAGGTAATCTAGAATGGAAGTAAGAGAGTAAAGGAAATTGAAGAAAAAGAGACAAGGTGATTAGTTTCTTGAGGAATGTAAAGAAGTCTTGATATTAAGAAAATAAAACCATTAGGAAACTATCTTGGTATTAATTTTTTCGCAAGAAAACTTTTTTTTTTCTCTTCACTGCAGAAATAATTGTAAAAATAAGTTTTGTCGAGTGCTTTTGATACGTGTTTTTGGTCTTATTTTCCTATTACATGATTATTTATAATTATTTTACTATTGGAGTGAGAATATCTTATTTTAAACATATTAAACTAGGTCAATCGATATTTTTTAAATTGTAAAAGTGTTTAAAACATTATATTAAATTATCCTTTATGTATAAATAACCAAACTAAGAATACGAAAAAATTAAATAAAAATACTAATTGGTAATTGCCGTGACAGGAATCATATAGGCGACTGTGTGCACTAGTTCAAAGAACGTAAAAGTTATACTAGATAAATCTTATTAAGTGAAACACACTTTTAGTAACAATTCTTTAGGAGGGGACAATTTTGACCCATCAACCAACTACAATGTAACCAACCAAGTTCATAGGGTAAAGTTTTTCTATTAAATTACTAAACCGAACAGAAGGTTGTAATAATCAAGGGCGTCCTAATTTGATGAATTGTTTGTGACCGGAAGGCTGAGATTCAAATCTAGGATTAGAGCTATTAGAGAATAGTTGTTTAAAATGATATCTATAACTGTGGTTTCATCCATTTCGTTGAGCTTCAAATAAGATATATTTCTCTTAGATTACCTTATCAATCTTTATTCCTTAAATTCATTTGATAATAATCATTTTATTGATCCTGATGATATATATATATTACCTATGTAATGGCTTTAAAACTAGTATTGGTATTTTAATTATGTAGAGGATTATATTAAGGGGTGGTTCTGCCTAAATAGCTTTCAAGCACTTCCAATATTACTAAATAGATACCACCTATGGTCGGTCAAAAGCGGCTGACATATACTCGTCCCATAGTGATAAGTATTGATACGTGTTTGCAGAAATGGGAAAGCAGTTGGTAGAAAGGGACTTTAACCAAAACAGAGCGGAAGTTATTTTGATTGATGACTTGTGAAGACCTCACTCATAATCGAGTCACCAATCTTTTCATGTGCAGTATCACCTAACAGAATGTGTTCTTCTTATATTTCTGTCAAAATGAAAAATGAAATATTTTAGAGATCTAACTATGAACAGTTTGAGGTACAAACGTTTTCCCGGACCGTTTTGCTAACGGGAATAAACCCACAGTGTTTATTTGGTAAATAATTGTTTTAAACATTGATAAAATCTTGAATATGTACCATTCTAATAATATAACTATTCATTTATTATGATAATTTTAGTTTCAACTATGGTGTAGATTATATTACAAGGACATAGTATATATTTTAATCTGGATAAGACTGCTACATAATTATAAGGGTAAACGTAATATAATATATATACGATGAAATATATTTTACATAAATGATTTTTTGAGAAACTATTTTTTCCCTATTAATGCTATACGAATATTCAAACCAATAGATTAGGAATTAAATATATAATTTAATGGCAATGTATATTTACTTGTATGGAAATAAAGGGAAAGAGGAAAGAGGAAAGAGGAAAGGTACCTGCATTTTTATGGAGTTTAAGTGGTGCACCATTTAGGAAAAATCTCCCTCTGAATACTGCACCAGATATTTTTTTAACACCACCTCATACAACCCGTTTATTTTATATGCTAAACTCTTGTATGCCCATGTCTGGCAGTCCATTATAGAATACCGGTGTGGGCAACCGTATCGCCAATTGCCACATTTAGCAAGTTAACCATAATAGTGTGGCAAATTTAAATTTACCAGCTCTCACATTAGTGTAGATTAAACTTCTCGATGCCTTTGTTCTGATCATAACTTGATATTTCCTGCATTTCATTGGAAGAATTTCATACCTGCAATGATCTCAGATATTTGAACAATATTTCTGCAACTTGTGAATTAATAAGATTATCAAAATTTCATTAAATTCTTTTACATTTTCAATTTGATTAGTTTTCGTCCAATTGTGTCTGGGGTGGTTATAGCTTGGTTGGTAAAAGGGTATATATCGTTTTGAATAAACTTGTACAAACAGTGTGTGTGTAGTTTAAAATGTTTTATTAATCGACTAGTTTCTCAACCCATCAAACTTTTGAGACAAATTTCACTACTCCCTCGCAACACCTGTAGCTATATTGAAAATTATATCACTGACCTCTGCTTTACTGTGTCTTAGTAATTATTTACTTACTTTAAAAAACTTGATTTTATTAAAGCAATTATTGTAACTTGAAATGGCTGTGTTTTAATATTGCATTTTAAAGTTACTAATCTTTTAATTATAAACTCAACAACATCCTTTAGAAACTTATATCTTTAAAAAATATGTATTATATTGTGCTTTAGCCATTAATTTCTTACCAAAAATTATTATATTATTTATATGAATATATTTGTATTATAATATAGAATAGTATATTTTTGATGGTCTAACTGGTCTTGAAATTTTTCTTACCAGGTTATTTGCTCAAGAGTTTTTATCCAACTAAGTGGTAGATATAACGTGGGACAGATAATTTAATCAACTCTGTTATTTGTCATTGATCAAATACAAGTCACTTTTTATTTGATTATTAAAATATATAATACGTAATATAATTACTATCTTTAAAAACATAAGATAGAGTAAAACTGAATAAATTCATTAATTTATATTAAAAACATCTTAGTGTGCCTGCAAAGAAAATATTATAATAGAGCATTAATAGCCTTACAGGTTTCATTCCTTTTCGAAGATATAATGTATTCATATCGTACAGCTCCCTCTTAATTTAAGCCAGCTGTGTTTGCTAAGTAAATAAAGGTTTAGAATATAATCTTGAACATCTGCTGTACCCTTTTCTAATATTACGGAATGTTGCTTGAAGATAAAATTGGGCAAATAATATTCTCCATGAAAATGGTCAAATGCACCAAGTACCTTAAAAGAAACAGCATTATCTTTAAAATAATTTTTTAAAGCAAAAAATCAATTATTCTTTAGAGAGATTATTTAAAAAAGTTTAATGATAATTGGTTTATTTTACCAAGTAAAGCGAGTTTTCACACAGACTTTAAAGATTGACAAAGGTTAAACTATTTGTTTACTAAATTACAGGATAAGGGATGAAAACAAGATTGTTATTACGTTTTTTAATTTATTTTTTTTCAAAATTACCAGATCGATATTTATTTTAGCAGCCTTTAACACTTTATTTAAGGACTTTGTAAACCTTTTATCAATATATTGAATACATTCTTAAACTAGTGCATGTTAAATATAGATATAAATATACTACCATAATTTAATGATTATAACGATGCAAAAAATTGTTCACATGCAACAAATTTTACTACTCTCGGTATATTCATAAAAATGTTTTAGGTACTATGAAAGTATTATTTAGAATAAATGCATTTAATAAGAAAGAGAGTAATATATTATTTACGATTATAAACAATTTAATATTTCAACTTGGAATTCGGGAACCAATTTTCGGGTCATTTATCAATCATACAATATCAGCGTTCTCACCAAGGGAGAGGGGTGGGATTTACAATCATAAAAAAAAGCTTTCAAATGTTAAGGCAATAAATAATCTTTGAAATCTTTGATTTAATTATTAACATAAAGGTACAGTCTTATACAAAATAGATTGCCGAAATAAAGCTACCATTTATAATGTAGTCTTAGAGGATTAAATGCTTCTCTCCTGTATGTGATCATTTCGGTTAGTTTGTGACGTCATATATGGGGGAGAGCTGGGGGAAGGAGCTTCGTAGTGGACACAAGCAAACGAAGATAAATTAAAGGCAAGTAGTTGGGATCCCCCGCGAGGGTACGAGGAAGAAGGGAAAAGGGAGCTAGTAGTATAAAGGAAGGTTTGGCGGAGGGGACCGGGTGGGTGAAAGCCTGGACTTGAAGATCCCTCCAGAGAGGGGGTGGACTCACAGAAAATGGACTTGTAATTAAATCCTGGGACTCCGCGAGCCAAAGGTCCTTGTCAGGATACGCCTGAGTGGACACAAGTGCTGCAATGTTGTTGTACTAACTACCAACACTGTAAGGTGACTGGTAGTTCCGTTTCTTTAAGGGGTAAATCGTAGAGGTGGATTGAAGTCGCATCAAAACCCATTACAAGGATTTCTGGAGTAACTCCTTTTCAAGACAAGAGGAGAGAAAAATTTAGATATTTTTGTTTTAAATTTAGTGGTTTTTGATAGATTTATTCCCGGTATAAATATATTCGGGTGTTTAATTTTTATTTGAAGGAAACAACGCAATAATAAATTGCATTAACAAATTAGTTTCAACCTCTTATTTTGTGCTTGGTTTTCAATAAGTATTAATACCATAACGCATAAATATTAATTACGCTAATGTGATAGGGATTAAGAAGAATAATTAAAAAAAAATTAAGTCCATTATTAACATGTTTGCATAAACTACAATATAAATTATAGGTTTTTGGAAGTAAGATGATATTAGGGACAATTTTTTGGTTTATTAAATTAGATATATACTGAGAGTATTTTATTCCAAAGTCATAAACACCGAAAATAAATATACGGAAGCATTTAATGAAATCATGATTGGTTTTTAAATATATCATTAAAAGTTATTTAAAAAGCATGTAATAATTTACTAAAGAAATAAAAAACGTATTCATAATGCAAACTTTGATTCACTCTATTAAAAACATATTGTTAATACTATACACAGACACACACGAATTTAAAGACATAAATATTGGAGCAATGACATGGAATGTTGGATAACCCTGTTTACTCAATTTCTGAAAAGTGTGTTAGCCACGTAACCCCGCCATAATGCCTATGAGATAAGTTTTTACACCCACATTGATCGATCTGCCTGTGAACTTTTGATTTATGTGCCTTGCGTCATTTTGACAGAAGGACCTCCATTCCCCTTTGCCCGCCCATTTCCCAACCATTGCGGGATAACACATCCTCACCCCTCATCATATTTATTTTTAAATTTGCTCATTCCATCAATATTACATTTAAGTAGATGAATAATTTGTTTGTTACACATTGATATCTTAAGGACGAAGATTTTTTTTGCACCACTTCCTACTATACATTGGGGATATACGCTGGAAGAAGAATTCCTGTACTAATAGGCCAATGTATACGGGGTGTTTCTAAAGTTAAAGCACTATATCTGTGGATGGACAGAAATAAACTGAAAAACCAAGTGAAAAATTGTCCGGAAAGTCATTCTGTACAACTTACTAAATGTAATTTTAATATAGTACTAACAACGCCGGGAATATGTTTCTGTAAGTACTTACGTGTACAACAAGTTGCATATCACTAAGTTGACAGAAGTTCCCAGCCACTAACAACGTCCAAATTCTAAGTGCATTTCAAATGCAACTATTGACAGATGGTCAGTGCATTATGGCAGGGTTAGATAGTTTTGAACACCTATAGTGACGTGCCCGCCTGATTATATGCAATTCTCTGTACACGTTTGTACCTACAACTGCGTATTTCCGGCGTAGTCGCGCCTAGCATCAACTTACATTTAGTGATAAAGATGATTTTTTCGGACTTGATTTCACTGACTTTCTATTTCTTTATATCCGTAGATTATGTGGTTTAAGTTTGCGTAGAGCCTTAATAAACACTCTGCACATACAATATTATGCGGTATTTGTCTGTCTGTCCATCTGGGGCTCTTTATCCCATTTACCTCGGTGGCGTAGTTGGCTAACGCGCGAGTCGTGTTGGGCTCGACCGCCGAGGACGGGGAGATCGAGATTCGAATCTCGGTCGGGTGAACTGGGGGTGGTTCTTCCTAATTGATTTTCCACCCTCCATCCACGCAAATGCGGGCTCACTTCCTCTAATTAAACCTTCCCAATTCTCAATCCATTAGCGTAATTAGTACTTAAAGCGTATATCCCAAACGGGTAGTAAGATGTGGTGCTAAATATTATTATTTTTATTCCATTTACCGATACCCTAGACCAGTTTTTATCAAAGTTTTAGTGATGGAGGAACTAAAACGGGATGTTATATAAACTGGAAGATTACCAAAGGAATGTTGTATACACCGAAAGACAAAAAAAAGATGTTATCTACTCTGGAGGACTATCAAAAGGATGTTATGTAAACTGGAGAACTACTAAAGGGATGTCTTATACACTGAAAAACCAACAAAATGATGTTATATACTCTGGAGGACTACTAAAGAGATAATATGTACATTGTAGGATCACCAAAGGGATGTTATGTACACCGTAGGACCAAAAAAGGGATGCTATGTACACTGGAAGACCACCCAAGGGTAGTTATGTACAATGGAGAACCACTAAAGGGATGTTATGTACACTGGAGGACCACACAAGTGTAGTTATGTACACTGGAGGACCAAGAAAGGGATGTTATGTACCCTGGAGGACCACCAAAGGGATGTTATGTACACTGGAGGACCACTAAAGGGATGTTATGTACACTGTAGGACCACCAAAGGGATGTTATGTACACTGGAGGACCAACAAAATGATGTTATGTACACTGGAGGACCAACCAAGGGATGCTATGTACACTGGAGGACCACTAAAGGGGTGTTATGTACACTGGAATACCACCCAAAGGTAGTTATGTACACTGGAGGACCAACAAATGCATGTTATGTACACTGGAGGACCACTAAAGGGATGTTATGTACACTGGAGGACCACCAAAGGGATTTTTGTACACTGGGAGACCAAAAAAATATGTTATGTACACTGGGGGACCACTAAAGGGATGTTATGTACACTGGAGGACCACCAAAGGGATTTTTTTACACTGCGAGATCAAAAAAATATGTCATGTACACTGGGGGACCACTAAAGGGATGTTATGTACACTGGAGGACCACCAAAGGGATGTTATGTACACTGGAAGACAACCCAAGGGTAGTTATGTACACTGGAAGACCAACAAAGGGATGTTATGTACACTGGAGCACCACCAAAGGGATTTTTGTACACTGGAGGA
The DNA here is from genome assembly GCA_902141375.1 of Timema poppense. Lineage (NCBI taxonomy): Eukaryota > Metazoa > Arthropoda > Insecta > Phasmatodea > Timematidae > Timema > Timema poppense. Next base: position 218,055 of record CABFOV010000041.1, on the reverse strand, counting down.
TTAAAGAATAAAAACAAACTGGCCCCATCCCTTCTCCATTCACACCATAGCTCATATAACGTGCCAACACTATACCCGTAATACCAGCAGTGACGAATATTTACTTCTTACGCCTGTTTTTTTTTTCACATTACTTCACTCGCTGATGAGTGAGCGAGCTGAATGTTATATAGGTTACTATAGCTCTCTGAAAAATAAGGAGTACATCAAAAGAAGTCCTGTATCGTTCTGGTGAATACTTATTTAGATTACTGGAAACAAACAAATGGACAGACGGACAAACAATAAAAAAATCGATTATTTGGTGTTATTATAATTTATACCACCCAGAAGGAAAACACCTCAAAAATTCCAATGAGAGGAAAAACCTAGTTGGCGTATCCTTTATTAATATAGATAATCTATAACGTATCTTTTGCTCATTTTTAGTTTTTAAAGTTTTATCACAGAAAAGATAGCCAAATCTTAAATTATAAATAAATATTAATTCTTTCTTTATAACTTCTCTAAATTATAGAGGTACTTTTTGCTCTCGATTATAAGTACTAATTAATAAAGAAAGAATACTAAAATAGCATGGGTTGATAAAGAGTTAAAACAAATCTATTTGGAGTAATTCTATTAACAATTTTGATTCTTCTATATAAAATGTTCGATTTTAGGATATTTTTTTTTAGAGAAAATTATTTTTAAACATATAGGAATGCCAAGTTTTAGATTTATAATTTGTTTAGAGGTATACAAATAATTCATATGGACAGACATATCAAATTATTTTAATATTCTTATTATATTAATTAAATTATATTGTCTGTTGTTTAGAATTTTAGTTAATATTTTCTGCCTTTAATGGAAAATTAATTATTTTTGTCTGAATACGTATCAATGTAAATTTAAAATAAAATTTCATAAATATGTTAAACGTTATATAATGCTTGATTATGGTAAGAACTAGAGTATAGTTAATTACTAAAGTTATTAAACAATTTTAATATATTCATACATCAAGTAGTGTTAGCTGCAACCATAACTTTTGAAAGATATTATCAATACCTATAGAATAATACCAGAAATATAGTATTTTTTTTTTATTTTGAGCACAAAGAAAAATGTTTTTGTTTTCTCTATTGTTCTTCAAGCCAAAATCAGGGTATAGTTGCACATTTATTTTATTAACTAATTACGATTTGTCTATTAACGTGAATATAAAACAACCAACAAAATATCAAGCTTATCTTTGAAATTAATATTTTATGTATTCCATAACTAGGCTGCTCTTTGGAGTGTAGATAATTTGGCAACCGAGTAAGACAGATTTTTTTTTTTTACAAATTTATAGTTGGCTTACCCATTAATACTAAAGATAAGTAGTACAAGAGTATAAATCCAATTTCGATACGATTAGTATTTTTTTTTTTTGACTTTACTAGAAACAAACAATAAATTCGAAAGAAACAATTTTGAATTTTAGTATATGTATATCGATTATCATATATAAATTACTTTCACCCACTTCGGTGGCAGCTTAGTCTAAGGCATTACCCTCGAATTAGACTAGACTGCCAATTACTGACAAATCTGGGTTCGAATATCAACCGGTTGTATTGAAGGTGTGTTTTTACAAAAGGCCTCTACACTCTGCTCCTAAGCAAATATAGATACACTTCCTCTAAATTAAACCTTACTCATACCTAATATATTAAAGTAATTAGAATATAGGTGTATAACCCAAACGATGGTGCTAGAAAAAACTTACTTTCTCTGTTTTCATTTTATTTTCAGACGCTACTGTTTTAGGAATATTACATGAACAGTAAGTAAAACAGAGAAGCAACACTTTGACTTCATTGTCTTTAAGGGAAACTTGGTCTAAACTTACCCCATCACAAACGAGCCCCTCGCAATGTATGTCGGTTAGAGTTCTCCATTCCCTCCTTCCTCCCTTAGCTAGGGTGAGGGTGGTAATTAACATGGGCTAGTTTACCCCGCCCAGGACTCTCTCGGGACACGAGACGGGATGCACGTCCTGGAAGACAGAGGAGGTCCTGTGGGAGGTTCTCGGATACCGGATATAACCGTGTATCTCCGACGGGTCATCCGATGTACTAGGGCGTAAGTCGGACACGAGGCAATCTGACCTTTGATAAAACCATAAATAGCCTAAACATATTTGAGACGTTATTTAAGGTGGGTTTTGTAAAACGCGATTAAAGGGAAGTGTCTTGCAGTTTATATAAGAACTTTTTTTTTTGTCAAAATATATTAAAACATTCTTCATCAGAAACTGTTTAGTTTTCTTCCAATGGTGTTATCAAGAGCTATTAAACATATATCAAGAGTGTCTTATAATTTAATCATAGCTCTTTATCTTAATTTAAAAAGTTTATCATAAAATGCTCATATTCTCATGAGAGACATTCAAGAACCAATTATATCACAATGTGAAAATTTAAACTCTATATTTATGATGAAGAAATATTTTACTTATTTTGAGAAAAATGGAGAAAAGCTGATATTTTCTCAAGTACGCTATACTCCCACCTTAAATTGTGTTGAATGGTTAGTATGAGATTCACTTAGAAAACTATTTGGTGTTTAACACCCTTAGCAGCTCCCTTGTTTGCCTGTCTACCAGCTCTGAGTGTCAGAAGTGACCCTCAGAGAAGGTAGTTGGCTTGCTAACACCTAAGAGTACCGATCTGTAGTCACAGACCATGACCTCTTTTTGTGAAAGTGTTTTTTGGTTGTGGGAGGCAAATGGAGTTTAGGAGAGGAGGTGTGAAGTGGAGAGCGTGTTGTGTTGTGGAGTAGCTATATCAGGCCCTAGTACACTGTGATGAACACCTTTAGCTATGTTAGTGGTCTGTTTTTTTATACTTAACTAAGGTCCTAGGATCCATTTCTGGTATGGCCAAAAAATGTATAACTGGTAAAAAAAAACTGAGACTTACACTTTATCAGTGATACATCAATCACTAGTGTAATGTATGTTAACTATGCTATATAAATAAGTTATTTTGTAGTTCATGTGGTGATATAATTATGTTCATAAGTGCATGTAGGCCCCAATTTATTTATTTTAAATTAAGAATTATCTAACTCATTTGGTAAACTTGTATAAAATGATCACAATTTTATAAGGACACAACAATATCGATTACCCGTTGTGCTAAATATGTAAAAATATTGGACTTTTGGCTTTTTGCTGACTATCATATAAATAATTCACCAGTTATAGTATCTGACAATTACAAAAGTTAATTAAACTAAATTATTTATATTATATATTATTTATTTGGATCGTACCTCTTAAGTTGGCATATTTAATAGTAATACCAATGCACATTTATCAGTAATACCAATGCACAAACAAATATATATTTATTATTATTATTTACGTCCCCAATGGTAGACATCTGGGTCAATTGTCAATCTCATCTAATCTATTTATCTGTTGGGGGGAAGTTTGGGGTTCTAAACCAGTTTTAATATATTGAGATGGTTTTAATATAGTAAATACATTTATATTACTCCTACCCACTATTAAATCAGGATATCTCTGATAGATAAAGATGCAACGCAAAAATATAAGTAATAGGCCCATATTCACCCTTTCTCAAATTGTCTATCATTTATTATAATTCTAGTAAATTTAATATCTATCCTTAAGCACATTTACTCTTTTACAAATGATTCACTAGACAAATTACTATCCACTTTCTGAAACTCTACAATTTAAGTAAAAATTAATAATGTAAGAATAATTGTAAATTAAGATCACTTCTTTGAATTTCAGGAAATAGATATCAGAAAAAGAATGTTACGGTACACCGCAATGAACTTCTTAGGATTTTATCTTATAATTTACATTTAATAAAAAATCGTAATATTTGTTAATTAAAATAATAGGTGTGTACATTGTTATAAAAACAATCCACTAAAGATCGTAAATAAAATAATATACACTTTTAATTACTAACTTACTCTATAGCATTACGAACTATGAACACTTCTGCGGAAATATGGAGAAAAGATAAACATCTTTTTCCATAAATGAGCATAATAATAAAATTTATTCTTGGACCTGAATTAAAAAGTATATATATTTTCTTATATCAAAGAAATTATGGGTTTTATAAAAATATATTTCAAAAAAAGGTTTTTTATCTTTAATATTACAACTTTATATTAATAAGTTATTTCTTACTCTAGATGTTTGTGGATAAATGATGAAATCTGGAGAATTTCCCTTATTAAAGGTACCCTACAAACCATTATCATGAAAAAATTATAGTTGCCATCTTGTTTATAGTGATAATCAGTGTCTTAGATATAAAATATAATCAAAATCATTAAATCGAATTTCTGATATATTTTTTTTTATCTTTTTGCCCTTCAGTAAACTAACTTTAGTTATAGAACTAGATATATAATTGAATAATTTCCCAAACACCTCGGAAGGTAACTTATGAATGCCCAATACACCAGGCTTTAATCCAATTGGTTAAATAGTTACAGCTCTATCCCGAGGTAAAGACGGACTGACAGACAGACGACATTGAAAAAACAATTTTTTCTTTCAGGTGGTCATGAAACATTGACATTCATTAAAGTCTCGAGTTTGATTTTTTTTAATGATCACAATATTTTATTTACGAGGTGTCGAAATAAATTAAAACTATTGAAATAAATCTCATTGCAATCAATAATTATTGGCACACTTAACTTACTTTATTGAATAAGATAGAGAATTAATAAATTTATTTATTCACGAATCAAAATTAAACCATTTATGTGGTTTAAGACGTAACTCTCGCAATAGACTCGATGGTTGATACCAGGAAGATTAATGCTCGAATCTCAATCAGGTGTATAGAGAGTGGTTTATTATGAATGATTTTATATACTCACAACAAAAATATGGTTGCACCTAATCCAAATTTAACAATATTTTCATCTTCATTTTACATTTTTTATATTAATAAATATATTAAAAAAATAAATGAATAGCTATCCATGGTTTCAAAACTATCATCGAAGAAAACTTCGATTTGAAACAGTAAATCAATAGACGAGTAAGCCTATAATCCGTTTACGTGTGTATATTTACTTGAAATCCTGTTAATAAACTATAATTTGTACACAAGTTCAAACATAGCTAAACGGTTGAATGCATACAATTTTTTTATGTTTGTATGAGTAAACGCTAGTGATTGGCCTAAAGGCTATGTGTGTGACTTTATGTTCATTTACTCACGTGTGTGAATGAGAAGCTAATTAAATGATGACTTATCAGAGAATACAGGTAATTTATTTACACAGGTCAATATTGACGTATACCCTGATTTTGGTTTGAAGAACAGTAGAGAAAATTCAACCATATTAGTTTGCGGCCAACATTGGTAATATTTCATCATATTATTAGTGTTATTTATAGGTGTTGATGATATCTATCAAAAGTAACATCTGCAGATGACATGACTTTATGTATGAATATATTAACTTTGTTTTAGTAGCTTTAGTAACTAATTTCTACTGTTATTCCTACCAAAATCATACTATAGATTCAATACAACCATAACATATCAGACAATATAAGTTACGTAGAGAACATTTTATTTGAATACAATGAACGGGAAGTCAAGATTACATACCTCGTTAGCAACTTCCATAGATTCAAAATCTGTTTATCAAGAACAGAGAGAGATGAAACTTGTAGGGATTAAGGGAAGTATAGTGTTTGGGCTGTTTTCCCTTGACGATGAGGTATTTCCGAAACTTGGATACAAGAAACCAAAATTGAAGGAAAGGAGAGGTAAATGGAAAGAGGAAGGGGCAGAAATAGATCATCATAGTCAGTAAAAGATCGAAGAATAATTAGAGAGAATATAACTGTATGATAAACAATTAATGTATAATGTAGCGAGAGGGAATATACTTATAAAGAAAAAAAAAAGCTTACAAAGTTCAAGAAAGGAAAATAATCAAAGGGACTACACTAGGATGCAGAGGGAAGGTTAAAGAAAATGGTATAGATAGAGGGTAATATAGAGAGATATAAAGGGAAGACGATGGGAAAGGATCGAAGGAGAAAATGAAGGAGTGGATGATGTGATACAAAGGCGCTGAGTTTCTCATGCTTGTTACTTCAAATTACTAAGACGTTGATTAGTTAAAGTTGCGTAATGAACCCCTGGAGGCCTTTATTACGTAAGATAATAGGCCTCTGTATGCAACTTAAAATACCACTTCTATGTAGTTAAGGTTGCCGAAAAAACACCCTACTCTCGGTTTGCTTTTCCCCTTTGTACGTAACTAAATACCTTGTCAATATTTAACTATGTTTAACCTTCTCGATTCGACATACGATTAGATCTTACTTGTTTTACATATAACTAAATTTATTTCGCTAGAGTTTAATTTATTAAATCGTATTTATATATTTAGTTTTTAATCAGAAATACATAATTGATTTTAATAAAACTACGTAGTAATTTTAAGGTAAATTAATATCTAACTAAAAATATAAATTCCTTAATATAATTTAAGATCAACTTTCTTGACCTATATACATATTTGTAATGTATGCAATGTTTTTATATATATAAATCAACAATCATATTTATGTCAGCTGCTAATAATATATGCATATTATGTGGTATCAAATTCTCCTTTATTAACAATGTAAAATAAGATTTCATTGGATATGAAAAAACTCTATTTTGATTTAGTTAAAATAAGAAGCCAAATGTATTGTGTGTAAACTAATCTACTATTTATTACTCTCTCATATTAGGAACACTATTTTAATCGTGAAACAAATTGATTCAAGATTTTGGTGATTATTTACCTTTAATGTGATACCAAACCCGAAAAAATGGATTTAACAATACTCTTCATCAATCATTTGGTCTATACCTGGCCAAAAACCCAATTCGATTAGATGCATTTTTTTCAAACTTGATATTTAAATTTTATAGGTATACATTTCTGGCCTTTTTTTAACCTTATCCCTAAATTTAAGGGTAGTTCAATAGTGAGTGAGTTTTTTTGGTTCCATTTATTTAAAATGTCTATCTAGAATTTGTTTACATGTCAGTGTATCATTGTCATATTGGATTTTGGTTAAAAATTCATTGAAGGGTAGTTTATTTATGGTAAAAATTTGAAAATTTCAAATGTAAATGGGTCTGACGAATGTTTTTAAAATCTATATTTGTAATTTGTATAGTATGAAAAATACCACAGTATACCTACTAATTTTGGGGGTAAGGTTTAGTTTATGGAGAGTTTATTTAAGAATTTATTTTAACTTGAAATATTTTAATACTTGATGCCAAAGATTTGGCTCCAAATGAGTTTCTTGGAAGTGTATGACATGAAAAATACCATAACAATATATTATTTACGGGTTTTTGTGGTAAAACCTTGTGTTAGGTAGAATATTGATGATTTACTTTTGAAAATTATATATAATTTTTGAATGATTTAACTATTAAGACCCAAATGAATATATTTGGATTGTTTTATATGACAAATAACACTGTTTACACTCATAAAAACTGATTTTTTTCAAACAAATTTGAACTGTTTTAAAAATAGCTATATAAATTTGGTTTCAAATAGATATTTCCGAAGCGTATTTTGGAAGTAGTCTGAGCCCAACTGATATTCCCATTGGCCATTCTGTGTCCGCAAAGTAACGATGTTTCATCTATAAGCTAAGAGATATTTATTATTTTAGAAGGAGACCAATTTTTGCATTAGTGTGAACTCAGTCCACTATAAGGATGAGAGGGAATAAAGCAACTATCCATTACATTTCTTAAACGGTTTAACGCTTTCAGGAATACCGCTACACAAGTTAATCTTAAAAAACAGATGGTATAGTAGCGATCTTTGAGTATTTAATTAATATAAAGTATTCGTGTAGTGAAACCGTCTAGAAAAGAAAAAGTTGTGTAAAAATCTATGATATATTCAACATTTTTGACATACTTATCACAAAGAAATATAAGTTTCCTACAGAAAATCGATTTTACACCGCTAGAATCTGGAATCACCTTTATTTTGAGATGGAGGCAGTTCCCAGTTAAAATGGTGTTCTCAATTACTATTAATTAGTTACAGGGTTAACCCTTGGGCTTTGTTGATATTTTATGCCTAAGCCAAATTTCATTTGCATTGCGACCTTACGTATACATATATGTTAATTTAATAAAAATATGATTAATTTAGTTAACAAATTATTATAATTATTATTAGCACCACGTCTTACTACCCGTTCGGGTTATACGCACTTACGCTAATGTGTAATGGTAGGGTGATTGTGAGATGAAATGGAGGACCTACAGTTTAACGTGGAATCTGAACCACGGTGGAGGCCTGGCATTCCTCACATTCACAAGATGTCTTGTCAGAGTTGAAGGAAGGGTTTGGTAATCAGATAAATCTTTGCCGGGACCGAGGATTGAACCCCGGCCACCAGCATAGAAGTCTGACAGCTTACCCCTAGACCGCCAGGTCACCGACAGTTAACAAATTAACACTTACTTTTTTTTCCACTCTTACATGATAACTCACAGAAAGACACCATTATTAACCTTCCATGTGCGTATCCATTGAAGGTTAATAATATAATCAACTTGCCGTAGATAGGCCTAAATGATTGTAAAATTGATAAAAAAAAACCAAACACTAACTCATAAATATTATAGCTTTCAGTAAATACAGTTAAGAATTTTAAAATAATTATCTCTTGGTCACCGTTAAAAAAAACTATGAAGATTGTAAACCACCTGTATCAGTGAACATGATGGCTATGGTGTCAACCTCGTCTGATGAGGTTTGAAGGTGATGGAAAGTTAAGGTTTAGAATCTTTTTATAGACGATTTATACCTATATCAACTTGAAAATATAGCTAAATCTACTATAATTATATTATTCCCTCACCATGGAGATAATCGGGACTGATAGTAATATTAGAAATATAAAAAAATAATTGTTCTATTAAAAATAACCAATTTTATTGGAAACAATTGGAGGATTGTTTATTTTTTTCAAATATATTTCCTACAATGTTTATAAAAGATTTTCTTTTAAACAACAATAAGAACTTCGAAAGTAAAACACGAGGCTTATCTTCTTATTTTGCTTCGTTTCACCGTGCTACGAGAATCCTACGGGGAAACGAGAATCGCGAATGGAAGAAACACTAGAGTTTGGAAAATCTGTATTGTGGGAATTTTAGGGGTTGTAACTTCCCTCATTCCCTGTAACATCTCTCCACCCCTCCCCTTGAAATAAAAAAATAAGGGTTGTGGTGAAGGTAAAAATTGAATTGAAATCTCATGCTGTAGCAGTTTTCATCGCTCTGCCACAATTTTTTTTTATCTCGTATCGTAAGTATAACGAAATGGTTGGTAAGAAGGGGTGGCTGTGTTGGGGTGTAGGAGTTTTAGACGGGTGGAGGGGGTAAATGATGTCAAAGGCACGTATTGCACAAAACATTTGAAACTGTTTTCACAGAAATTTCTCACTTGATTGCTTCATTCAAGAATGTCGACTTACACAATGTGTTTATGTATGTTTCTCTCTCACACTTTAGGATTCCTTAAATTTCTTTCTTATAATGATTCATAATATTGTGTGTTTCACGTCGTAAAAATATATACCCCTTCCATTTTTATTAAATGTTTTTCATTGAGTATTTTAAACTTTACTGCTGAAATGAAAGAAAAGATCTTAAGGGAATGCTTCATTATAAATAGTTTGTGTTTCCATACATAGTGTATAAATGTTTGTGTTAAATAAAATCAATCAATAAATAAAAAAGCATATAAAAATGATATATATTTTTAAATGTGTATTCTTCCCGTTAAAAAATATGTTACTAAGCTTGTGTGGTTGGAGTAGATCGTAAGGAATGGTTAGGCAAAGTTTCTAACAGTGGTTATCTGTGTTACGTAACAACAAGCCATAGCTGTATAGTGAAATAATATCAACTTGAAAACAAATCTAACCCTTCTTAACTCTTAGATACATCCGTTATTAGCTCTTAGTGATATACTTAATAGATACAAATTTCAAAAAAATTGCTTACACCAAACATTCTGTTTTTTTAAAAAAAAAACAGATCCATGTTGAATCTTTTGTAAATTTAACAAAATTTATAAGCCATTAAAATTATAGTAAAATTGTTTTTCAAAGTTTTGTCAAGTAGCCACACTTTTTACGGAAGCAAATTCTGAATGCCAATCGTAGACAGATTTTAGATAGACAAATATACTGTTTAGAGCTCTATACCTTATTTAAAACTGCACCAAAGGGATAGAGTTCCCTAATGACCAATGAATTAATCATTAGTGCAATTGGTTCTTTCTCATTAACAGTGATAGCCCATAGATAGACCCATTGTAGTATTGTGTCTTTTGAAAAATTAAGTTATAATTTTTTTTTCTCTCGAGATTATCAGTTGATTCAGAAAAGGAAATAAAAAAATAAAGAAGAATTAAATATATTTCAATCGCTTGGACTGGTAGCTCCTAAGGTAGTTAAGTTCCACGTCAATTTGAATGACCTTCTGTGGCATCTTAAGATTACCTTAAATCATATTGATTTATTACATCACTATCTTTTGAATCATGCTAGTCTTACGTTACCTATCAGTGTTGAAAACATGAACATTCAAACACAAACTTTTCTAGTTACAGAGTTTTTTAGATTACCTACAGAGAGATGAAATCAATCGATGCGTCAGTTAGAGAGATATCACGCAAGATAAGGAAAACTTTGTTATCGATAAAAAAATCTTCAGATCAGAAATCCCATGAAATATATTTGTTTCTGTTTTTAGATTAATTGAAGTAAATGAAGGAACAACATTTAATGCATGATTTCTTTTAAATGACGATATCAGTTTTAACCCAGACTTGAGCAGTTACAGGCTTCCGCTGGAAATATCATGGCAACACGCCACTTAATAAAGTTGTCCATTGGTTAAACACTGTATGTAGAGATCATAGCCTTCCACCTTTTGAGTTTGTTCTTTTGTTGTTTTAATAATCACTGCAAAGAAAGCTTTGATAGGAATCACCGAATCTATGTAGTAAGTTCTGAATTGTATCTGAAGCCATAATCCTAAATACTCGTGTGGCATTCCTAACTTTTGTAAATCCATAGTGTGCACACAAAAAAATCATAAAGCTATTAACACTGTCCTTATATATAATGTTCATTAGTCTTGAATAACCCAAATAAATAATTGATTTATTATATTTTGGTTACACGCTGATTGATAGTTTAATATTAAACGCACATTGGCGATTAGACAGATTTGAATAGTTATTACTACAATACTAATATATATCTTGGGATTTATTATCATTTCACTTTCAAGTTGAAATATATTCCTTAATCTCTATTTGCATTTTTAATTAGATATTTCCCCTTTGGTGACATCCAACTCGATAGAGTATTCCCCTGCTTATAGATTTTCACTGCTTACTAATCTTTTCTACGAAATTTTAAAATATAAAAATTTAGGTCCCAAGTGTATAATGGTCATGTTTAATCTGCTACCTTCCAGGATAAATACACACATATATATATATATAATATATCTATTTATATACATATGAGTAATATAATGAATGTTTACTTATGTAATCATATTTTAGCTCCTCCCATTCAGAAGATATCTGAAAACTCTAACTTTGGATGAAAGTGATGAAATCGGCTTATTAAAAAATGTAGAATACAGAAAGTTTTTAATTTACCCATTAAAAATATTTAAGATCATTTAAATAATTATCTGCCTAGAATTATAATAAACGTATCAACAACGTGATAGTTTACCTATTTTCGAGCAAAATTTTAGTTTGACTATAAAATATATGAGATAACTGTTCTTAATTATTTACGTCTATTAAGCCTTACGCACCATGAAGCAATATTATTAGATAATGTCATCTAAAACCAGAAATAAAACTAATTAGGTATCAAAAAATATAACTCTTGTAAATAGTTATTTTTTCATGTTTGTAGAATATCACACAGTAAAGAAGAATTTTTTTTTACACATTGCTAGATGTATTAAAAGTTCATCAGCAAAAGTTTAGACAAAAACTAATTATAATAGGGAAAACTTAAGGTCTCAAGTTTTTAAGTGGCCAGAGGTGGAAATATGAAGATAGCTTGTTTGACTGCCCGATGGAAAGTAACTTTCTCGAAATTTGCTTTTGAGGATCTCGAACAATGTTGGTGAGTAGTCAAGTGCCATGATAAATAGAAGTAACTCTAACTTCTGCCTCAAGTATAATACAGCCCTCTGAGGAATTTGTACAAATAATAGGAGATCTTAACTAGTTGAAGATGGTAAAAGGAATATGGAATGTGAATAATAAGGTTGATATAGAAAAGGCGGATTATTATAATGAAACTTTAGTAAAAGAAACCATATTGTATAAGCTACAACATAATACTTCTCAAATAATAAACCAAGTTATATAAACATTAATTTGTTTAGCAAATAACTTAAATTTTGGAATCATATTTTGAATATAAATATTGCAAATTTATTCAGAACCATAAATTTCTAGTAAATATGTATTTGATTGGAATATGCTAATTTAGAGAAGCCTTTAACTATGAGAATCATTAAAATCATGTGCGCGTATGAAATAAAATATTTAGTTGTTACTTTTGTCATATGATGCTACCATCTCCTTAGAAGCAACCTATAAATAGATCATAATTTACAAAACAACTCTATATACGGCACTAGGAACTCAAAAGTTCATAGCCACACTTACAAAAGTACGCCCCCTATCCCTATATTGAACAAGTTATTTCACCTCATTACACCCCAACTCCCTTAGGTCTATTCTAGTTGTCTTAACTATTTTATGGAATTGTAGACTTCACAAATTTGATTATGAGGTTACAGCATCTGATATTTATATGTGTCTATGATTGTAATTAACAACAATAATAGCTCGGATGTTTAATAAATCATGGTATGTTTATTCCTACAGTTGTCATTGTGCTATTGACAGCATAAATCCCTACCGCGTCGAGTCTGTGGCTGTGCTATCGGATAGCTCGTGATCTTAAGTAATCAATCATATGTAGCTAACGATTTCCACACGTCCATCACAGACTACCTAAAAACGGGATGAGTCCTGGAGAGGTCAATGGTTGTAATATTGGGGTTCTAAGCCATAGGTTCTGGGATTGGTTCCAATTTCCGAGTGCCATTATTCAAATTCAAAATTTGATAATTAGATGTTTTACAACCATAATTAATAAATATAATAACATGGCTATTTCATTCATCATTTCAGTATATTATATATTTATTAATAACCAGTCTGATGTTGTTAACCTCTTAATAACAGGTTATACTGTTTTTAAAATTAGCCTTTCAATAACTGATTGCCTATTATACATAATTAAAAAAGTATTTTATTCGAATTGATAATAATGAATATTATTAAATTTAAAGATATATTTTTTGTATTCTTATGTTTAGCATAACTGTGTTTCAGTGAAGCCTTTGTCCGTGCTGATCACCACGGACAACTCTCTACTCTCAGCCGGAAAGTTACACATCATCAAATGCGCAACATCTGGCTCAGTCCCTCCAGCAAGGATCACATGGGTGTTGGACGGGGAACCAATAAGGAACGCAGCAACTACAGTGAGTACGTCCAATTTGAGTGAAAAGCAAATTATAAGCTATTCAACACGTTCCAGAATTTCATAAATACTAACTTATTAAATAATAATTGATGTTTAAGTTGTACTAGTCGATTTTTATTGTTTTAAAGATATTTTCATTTTTGTTGGGAATTTACTGTTGTAGTTCTTGAGTGAAAGAATTTTATTCTAAAATAATGTTTACTGTGAAGTTTACTCAACGTTTTCCTTTCTAAAGAAACAACTTTAACGAATTTATGGAACATTGTAGAAAACATTCTAAAAAATGGCTGAAAGTAAGTAGTGGTTATAGTGAAGGTTAAGACTTAGATAAGTTTATCTAGTAAAATTAATTAAATATTAGTCTATAAATTAAACAGTTTAAAAAGTGGTAGCTGTATTAAATGAAACTAACAAGCACTTAATCTATGTACGTTTTGCTAAGTTGTACTGAAAAATGAATAATACTTAATAAAACATGTTATCATGATTTGTATGAACTTGAAAATTTTGTAGTAGATTGCCAGTAGGGTTTATTGTTGAATAAAAGTTTGTTAGTAAGAAGATAACCAATAACTTCTCAACGAATAATAAAATATTCAAAAGTTTGTTGAACATCATTAATAAGTGTCTTCTCTTTATTGGAATATTTGCAGGTTAAGCGAAGCTACTTAAAACTATAACTGTAAAATATTCTCACAGATTTGGTCCCCATTTAATCATTATTACATAGGTACTTCTCTAAATACATCATATAGGAATATATTGTCATTCATAGCTGGCCAATAAATATTAAATGTTTTTTTTTCACATATGACCGGGAGTGACCATGTCATAAAGGTTCAGTCGCCTTTGTCTAGATTATTAGCCGCTCTGATGGCACAGAGCATTACCCAGGGTACACCACAGGAGGTTGTCTACACGTAGTACCCGCTATGAGATGATATATATCATCGTGTTGTGGAGACGGATTATGTTTTAACTTAACTTAAGACAACTTTATCAAAACCTGGAGACCGTTAGGTGCATTCCCCTTAAAGGAAATGTACCCAAGGTACCAGCTGTAGATTGAACCAGAGACCTCTAGGCTTGTAGCCAGGTGCACTGACCACTACACCATGAGGCAGGTTTTCTACTGAGTGATGAGGATATTTACAAATACAACTTATACTTGGAAAGGGTAAATAAATTAATTTTAAACGGCCATTCATTTGCAGTTCTAAGAAAAATAGTAGCTTGCTAAAAATATGTTTCTACCTTTACTCAAATAAAATATCTACTATGTATTTAAAGGGTATAAACTAAAATTTGTTAAATAGATGAATTAATTTTTAGTGATTTTAAAGCATCAGAATNTGTGTAGACGCAAACACTCCCAATCCCAGAATTCTAGAAAACAGAAACTTGGCACACGTGTCTAAGGGGACCTCAGGGTATACACGTCAGACTTTTTTTCAATAACACATATGTTTAAAGACTGACACCTATTACCATGAAAACTAGATTAATTATCCCTTCGGTAGGTCTTTTAAAGAATGTGTTATTGTTTTATTTCATCTAATTTGATCTCATATCGAGATTATCAACCTCAAATCTAAAGAGAACTTAAATAAATAATGTCCATCTAAAGTTAAATAAGTGGTACGGAGCTCCATACGGACTTTCTCACTCAATTGTTTAAAAATGGTGATATTTACTCAAAACTCGTAATACACGGGAAACGAAATAATACACCCTAACAAACCTTAGCTAAAACTAGGTTATACTTACGTTAAGCATTTTTTGAAAACTGTTTAAATTTTATGATTTTCTTTAAGAATTAAATCCTCAATAATATATTTGGACAATATGTGTATATATGTATATATATCAATAGTAGAGATATATATATATATATATATCAATAGTAGATATATATATATATCAATAGTATATATATATTGGGTACACACCTTATGATTATAGCATTTTTATTAAATTCCTCATTTATAAATTAGATAATTGTTGAACAAACATTTCCCTTAAGATTTTAAATAACCAACCTTTTGAGAGACTTACTTATATATTTACTCTATGTAATTAGAGAATATCGTGTTAAAACTTTAATATTTCTGTACAACTAAAGCTCACAAAATTGTATCAATATATTTGTCAATATCTCAGAAACTATTGGTTTTATAAAGTCATATTCCAAAAAAAACTTTTTTATATTCTATAGTACCACAGCTTTGCAATGGTAAGTTATTTAGCATCTTAAATAGTTGCAGAGATGATTAAATATTCATTTCTGTAAAGTACCTTAAATTCATTTTCATAGGAAAATGAAAATATCCATTTTGTTTATAATATTAATCAAGGCCTAGATATGAATTTTAATCAAAATCGTTAGAGCCGATTTTAAGAAATTAATTATTTCTCTTTTCGCCCTTTATTAAACTACTCTTAATATATATAAGTTTAAACAGACACACACAAATACCAGATTGAAAAAACCACCATATAGTTTTCGGGGGGTCAATAAACATTGATATACTATCAATACTTGAATCTTAACCTTTAGTGTTCGAAAACTATATATATATATATATTTGCGTTTAACTTGAAAATTATTGATTTTATAAAAATATATTTCAAATAAAATATTTGTATTATAAACAGAATAATATATTTGCAATGAGTAAGTTCATTTCTCAAATAGTTTCGGATATGTGATAAAAATATGAGAATCTACGCATCATACCGAAACCCTTAAAATCATTTTGCCGAAAAAATTAGAGTTAACATTTTGTTTATCTTATTGATCAATGTTTCTTGGAAATGAAATTTAATCAAAATCGCTAGAGCATATTTTGAGGAAAACTTATTTTTTCCTCTTCTAACCGGTCTGCAAGCTACCCTTAGTTTTAGTATTAGATAACCAATTCCAAAAACCCTTCGGGAAAACCCTGTGAAAACTCTCTCTTGCTCTTGCAATGCTCTTGAGTTAACATTAAAGAAGATAAAAAAAACCTGATAGTAGATTACATATTATGTAAATATTTCCTAATGCATCCATACTTTATTCTAACATCATATGTCCTTTGACGGGACAAAGCTTAAAATGAAGCCACTCCGCTACCTCTGCGGATAAATAAGAGCAATAAAATGATTTTATTCGATTCACAAACAACAAAAAATTAGTAAATCCTACCTGTTGTTATATAACAACAAATGGTCAGATATATATTGATTTGGTAGCAGGACGAAATTATTTAATAATGAATAGGTGTCGATCTCAGAATTTAAAGTAATATAAACAGGATCCCAAAACTTGTGTATGATTACTCTTGTCACCCATTCCCAAGGACATTAAGCATATTTGCAGTATTGTGGTCAGTTCACCTGGCTATAAACCTAGGGGTCACGGGTTTTATTCCTGGCTGGTAACATGGGTAGATATCCTGAAAAGGTAATTATTCACAAGATTTGTTTGATAAGGCTTAAGTCGTTTGAAAGAATTCGCATTGGTTCCCCACCCTCATATACACTTTCACTATCACATAATCTCATTTGTACATTGATAAAATGCATGATTAGTTCTTTGGGCATCCCCTGGGCAGCATTAATTTATTAGATAGTCTCGCCACAAAACTGGGATACGATTAATGTAGCCCGGGCACACATACATGTATGTAAACAGTATTTATAATGTGCTTATGAGCTACCGATACACCTATTTTTCCTAAAAGTAATCCCCAAATGGCATATACAATATTTTATTTTATACTATAGGAATGGTATTATATTGTTAAAGGCAGGTCAGCTGCACTTGAGGGTGATTTAAGTTTCAATAGATAACGATATAAGTTTAGATAGATAACGATATAAGTGCTACCACACCACCCCATGGCCAAATTTGTCAGAATAGCTTTGTAGGTTGGCTTAGGTAACGTCAAATAATTGCATGGGCTCACTACAGTCCTTCATTCCGTATGGACAAAATGAAATAGTGTGATGTAGTTGAACAAGTAAATTATCTAAAATTATTTGAGAAATGCCCGCGTTACTTTCTGTGCCATAACATTCAACAGCACCGTTGCACACCTAGTCTTGATGCTACGTGGCGATGTCTCACAATGCTCCTACTATAAGGCAACTCGTGTGTCACTAGTCTTTTGAGAGATTTAGAGGGTCTAATCTTCCTTAATTAATTCAGAGACCCCCACAGCTGGAATATTAATTCTGACTGGCCATCGACCACATGGTAGCAGTGGTATGAAAAAATGCCAGAAGACGGACTCCTTAATCAAAATCTACTGTCTTGCCTCTAAAGGGCCAAACTATGCTTTATATATCCCTCAAATAGCCTTATTACCATTATTAAATTAATGTTTTAATTAAATGATAGTTGATTTGCAGGTTTGCGTACCACCATTTATTATTATTATTATTATTATTAGCACTGCGTCTTACTACCCGTTCGGGTTATACGCACTTACGCTAATGTGTAATGGTAGGGTGATTGTGAGATGAAAAGAAGGACCTACAGTTTAACGTGGAATCCGAACCACGGTGGAGGCCTGACATTCCTCACATTCACAAGATGTCTTGTCAGAGGTGAAGGAAGGGTTAGGTAATCAGATAAATCTTTGCCGGGACCGAGGATTGAACCCCGGCCGCCAGCATAGAAGTCTGACACCTTACACCTAGACCGCCAGCTCACCGTGACCACCATTTAAAAACAACAAATATTGCATATGCGCGTGACTTCTGATGTAAGATAACTAAAAACAGCGTTTTGGATTATATGATACTTGAACACTTTTTGTAACACAAAAGAGAGAAACATATCAAAATACAAAGCTATCAGATAAATATTTAGCATCCACATGAATGGTAACATGATTTAAAGTGTCACTATCGCAATTTACTATTCTTCTAATAACGGGAAGTTTAGGAAAGGTATAATTATCATGGTTTTCCCTGATTTTTTCCCAATATCCTTACCTACAAATGAAAGTACATCTCAAATCAATTACACCACCTTAAATCCTAATCCATTAATATTCATAAATATTTAGCCTGGGCGGATAATGAAATGTGGTGTTCATAAAAATAATCTATAATAATAACATAAGCCAAATCTAATTATTTAAACAAAATAATCAACACATTTGAAATAATCATTCTTCATGATCCCTTCTAAAATTTTTTATAAAACAAATTATTTCTTCTTGGTGTAATATGGGAGTGGTTTTATAAACCGATATTGATGAAAATGAAATAAAACACGAAAACGTATATTTGTATGAGGTGAATACAAGAGTTAAAAAAAAAATTTTTTTTTGCTTAGATGTTGGAGGATATCTTGCATTGGACAAGGGTACGAAAATTAATTAAAATTCCTGAGACACGGTTTGTACCAGGAGTAAAAGGATTGGCGAGTGGTGATGGGGGATCTGAGGTGGGTTTTGGAGAACAGAAATGAGATGAAAAGTTTCTGCGATGAGGGTAAAACAGCGTTTCTACTGTTAACACGTTTCAACATTTTCACTCGAGATAGATAAGGTTACTTCGCTCTAATCCACAATGATCTCATTTCAATTTCAGAGAGTCATATTTTAATTTAAGTACATATGAGATGGTTGGTTTTGCTTATAAACGTGCTCATTTTAAGAGATGTATATTAAAAGTAAACTATCAATTAAAAAGCTAATTCAAAGGAAAAACAAAAACTTTTCATTGTGTGAATCTAGAACAATGTAAATAACGTTTGTATAAAATAAAAGCTTGTGAGTTAAATTAAAATCAAATTTTAAACAAATATTTATATAACGTTTAAATATATTCTCGGGTTTAAACTTGCACACCTATAAACTATTGGACCCATATTAAAATACTTAGCAATATTAGTTTCTCTGAGCACCGTATTTACAGGATATCAAAGGAGGACTAATTAACTAGGTAGTAATATAGATTTACCTAATATACTATGATAAAATACCCTACGTTTATATTAATGGGATGCCAGGGAATGTTTACTGGGTTAAATCTAACTTAGAATTTTTTTTATCATTCATCGAAACACTCCTTGATAAAACACTAGTAGAAATGCATGTAATTTAGGAATTGTACCTTTTTGCGATTGGATAAAGAGTTAACTGTGACACACACACACGCACACACACGCGCACATACACACACAAAATATAAAATGCCAACCCACACCAGTGGTTAGGAAACTGACAAATATGTCGTAAGTTTTTACTTATAGCACATGTGATTTTGCAGCCGCACGAGTTGTTTACTTCTAAAGAGAGAGTTAAATTGCCGCCCCATATTTTTAGAGCCATGTACGATTTGCCGCTCGAAATATTGACTTACTTTTGTTAATGTTAGTGTACCGCGAGCTGTCAGTGATTAGATCCCTTCCTCTCTATCAAGGCCATTTATATTATATTTTATATCAATTATTTTCAGCAATGGAGTTCATCACGAGTGAAAAATCGAAACTGCTCATCAATTATTAAGGCTACATATTGCGTTTTCATAAAACGCTGAAGGATATTGTAAAAATAATATTGGCTAATAATTTGTTCTTTTAAATGATGAAGTCAACTATATAATTGGATTCTCCACGCAACAACATTTGAAACTTCTGTGTTAGAGACATAAAATATTTGTCGATTGGACATTCAAAAGTTGTCCTAAGTACTTCATCCAAAACTTTACCATTCATGGTTTCAAAAATTATTTTTATTTACCTCTGGTTTTTTTGCGTTGCCCGACAAATGTAAATTACGTGTACTTATGCATTCCAATACGTAGTTCGTCAATGTAATTATCTCGTTGTTATGTGCTCTCCTTCCGAGGTTTTTATTGCTTAGCTGCACATTAATATGAGAATCGAATGATTGTCCATCTTCAATGCTCAATAATGACTCGTTGCCGAGCTCCCTCAATCGTCGAGATTCCGTCAACGGTATCAAGGATATCCGTCATGGCCATCATCGTACCTATTTGAAAGCTCTTTGAATGGCTTTTGTTTCATGCACGGAGGTGATCAATTCAAAAGCCCATATGAGCCGTGTAAAATATACTTTATTACATTTGTATGCAGTTGTGGGTCGATGTTTTAATCTGGAATCTCCGAACTTATCATCTATAAATTGTCAGGACCTTGTGGTAGTCCTCGCGTTTACCACTCCAGTGTGTAGATATATATTTAAATCAATTGTATTTCCTAAACGTCACCACTCAGCTCCTTGAATACATAAATAAATGTAAAATAACATATAAAGATTCTATATGAATTCAACTTAATATAAAAAACTACGCCTTCGAAACTATTAAGTAGTTCTCTATTTCTAATCGAACATTCAAGCAAAGAGTTTATATCTACATATTCTTGTGAATTTTAAACAAACAACTAAAATAAAATATTCTTTATCTTTGGATTTACTATTGAAATGTATTCTGAAATAACTCTTTGCTTTCGTGATAAAGCTATACAGATAAATAATTATTTCTACATTCCAGATGAGGGTCCAGCTTTGATCACGCATTTTAATATGGAATCTTAAAATACATTTTTTCTGTTAATTATTTTTATCAATAGCCACTAAATTCCCGGTAAAAATCTAAATTGCATAAGAAACCATAATTGGAATTAGATAAGCGGTCCCAGAGATCAAAGAAAACATACACACAAACCTACAGTTTGTTTTACAAGCAGTAGAGATTGATCTACGCTTTATTATATTGAATTACACAATTTACATATGTTAATGACTTTCTCTTGACTCCTCTAATAGTTAGTGTTTTGATTGTTAAAAAAATTGAGCTTGAGATTTTGGCAAATTTGACGTTTCTTGAACCCCTTAAAACCGGAAATATTCTTTTCACGATGTTATCAGTCTGTCTGTGAGTGTATCTGTATCTCAGTCTAGAAAAGAAATAATTTTACTGATCGGGTTACTACTTTGTATCTAGGATTTCCATAAGACTCCCCCGAGGTTTTATGTAATTATATGTCTTACCATAAATTAAATCTACTTTCATGAAATTTAGTTTCTCGAAATAGATTTTATAGATATTTACTAAAGTTTGTATCCAGGTACCGTTATATATATATATATATACACATTTATTATTTAATTTTCCATTTAAAATGTCTTTGAGGGTATTTAATGTATACGTAAATTTAAATTTTTTAACATTTATCCCCAAAACTTATAGATATTAAATAACCTATAATTTTAAATGTGCAGTACTGTTTAAAAATATATTGTTTTATTTAAAATACACATTAATAAAACCAATTATTTCTGAGTTAATAGCTGATCTTTCTATATTTATTTTTTGTTGTCCAGGGAAATTGATTTTTATCATCTTTGATTGATAGACATTTCTATTTCCTCAATATTTTTGTAAAAAATTTTATTAATTAATTTCTTGCTCTTTGGTGGAGAGTTTATACAGCAATGTGTACTTATTATTTTGTTTCAAGAATCTTCTTAGTTTTTTGTAAACGTTTCTATATTATCATCAAAGAGAGATAAATTAAATGAGCTGCACCGTAAATTTATTTTCCGACTTCTAAGAGTGAAGACGAATTAGATTATTTTTAGGTCATACTATTTATGCTTGTTTGTAAATGATTTAATCTTTATAGAACGATTTCAGAAATTTATCTTTAATCCAATGTTTAAAGTAGAAAATTAATAGGATATATAAAAAATACATTTGAAACAACTTATACTTTTAACACGACGTATTACTACCCATCTGGGATCTATGCATAGGAACTAATCACTTTAATGTTTTAGGATTGAGTAAAGTTTATGCTAGAGGAAGCGTACGCCCACTTGCATGGAGGGCGAATGAAAAACTATTTAGGTAACATCAGCCTCAGTTCACTCGACAAGGATTCGAGCCCAAATGTCTTCTTCATTCGCAAACCAATAGGTTGCAAAGATGACGCCTTTAACAAAAAGTTCAGCTCAATATTTTTCTAACAATCCTCTGATGTGGTGAAGAATCAATTATTTCACCATGTTAAATTAAGAAATTAGGTTTCTCAATCAAACCTTTTAATTAACACGCAATCTTTGAACAAACTTATTCAAATTATATGCTCTTAAAATATCTCAGACGCATATAATAAAAATGGTTAAAATTGAAACTATAAGATAATTTAATACGAAATAGGACAATCCTTTCGAATTAAGGGTGAGATGAAACAAAGTGTTAATAAAAGGAATGGAATACAGTTTTGGATGCCAGTGTTTAAATAATGACTCATCCATAAATAAAAATGTTTCCAGCTATATGTAGGAAATACCAAGTTACAACCATCACATGCCATCAGATAAAAGTTTATTTTAATTTGAGAGCAGGCTAACCCAAATTCCCAACACTTTTATGAGCAATCAGCCACTCGTAGCGATTAACGACAGGTTTTCCCACATATACCTTAGATTATACCGCCAACAATGTATGTATCTTACCTATATTTTTCAGCCTGCTTTTTCTTCTGTGGAAGGGAACATTATTTAAAGTTTGAGGTTTAACTTCCCAAATTCACAGATTGTGTAGTATTGCCAATCCACCTGTTTTCAATTCATTTCGGTCCAGGCGACGGAGCTCAACCAACCTTAATGCAATACCTTCTAATAGAATTGATGGGACAATCCAACAAGCTCTCACATAAAAGGGACCCAATCCCCCACCTTTTAAAATCTACCTCCCTTATTATGGTCGTTATTAGTAGTTAAAAGAAATCTTGTCTATGTCTTCTAATGTGATACAACTGATTGCAGATCCTATTTATAAAGGTTAACCACATGTAGGTGGCTTTTGTCTGCAGCTAGTAGAAGGGCACAACAGCACGACGAGTACGCTGACATTCAGACCGACAGCCAGTGATGACATCAAAGAGCTGGCCTGTCGGGCGGAGAACCCTCATTTCCCCGGGGGACTCCAAGAAGACCGTAGACGACTTAGGATTGCATGTAAGCTGCTACTCCGATCTCACTGTCATCTAATCTTTCCCTTTGTTACACCTCCACATCTGTCTATTGTTTTGCTACTTGCAAATCTCTCAAAGACAGTAAACTATGCTAGATTACCTCTATCGACGGTAATAACTACGTGAAAATTTGCGAGTTTCATAATATATTTTATGTTTGTAACGTTCTGAGACCACAAAGATCAAGAAAATTGGTTATCAATAATATGATTAACAACTATCTGCATTTATGAACCCACAGGCTAAGGGCCACGATTATGTAAAAATTGTTTTTACAGTGACGGAGAGTTTTTAGTTAAATTGCGTATTGGTGTACAAGCATTATATACTATGTTATTTCCCTCTCTATTTTCACATTAATGTGGGAGGGTCTACTCTAAATTCAACACTCAAAATTCCTAGACACATTAGTGTAGCTATAAATGTGTTATCTAGAAGGAAAGTAAGATGAGCTGCGAAAAATAAAATAAAGATATTCCAAACAGTTTAAAAATATGTGACTCTCAAACAAAAACTCTAACGGTTCACCCAACCTAGGTAGCCAATATAATTATATAGATACCTCAAACCCACTAAGTCGTCAATATAGTAATTAATTGTACTGTCGTAAACGGGAGGTCAATACCCTAATACAGATATTGTTCACGGTAAGTGGATTTTACTTAAAATGTATAACTATGGTTTTTATTTCATCTATTAATACACATATGGGTGCATTTATAAAATTACCATTTTCCCCCTCAACCCAAATAACAAACACGTAAGCAACCCTAGTGTTACAGCATATGAAATTAAAACACATATTATGGCAAAATACTACATAATTTATATTTATTTTTATTATTATGATTATTATTAATGTAATTAGTTGTTTAGTCTAACGACAGAACCATTTCTTTTGTCAGTTAACTAACTGCGCCCTGTCATCTGGCTCCTTATTAAGCTCCCAGAATTTCCTTCATTCCTTCAATTTATCTAATATTTGAATCCTACTCCTTCCTAATTTCCTCTTTCCTTCATCCTTTCCTTCTGTGACGTCGCGCAGAAGATAGTTCCTCCTAAGGATGTGTCCAATCCAGTTTGCTCTGTACCGAAGAATCACATACAAAATTATTCTCTCTCACCTACTCCTTAAGACTTCCTTCCCTGTCTGCTCCCCTGATCTTCTCAACTCTTCTCCAGCATCACATTTAATATACTTTTTTAAATAACTCGTTGAAATAATTATAAACAACATTTTCAAAAAGAAATCATCATTAAATTAACCTTTAAATCTTTTATTGGGGGAAAATATATTTTTTAATTACCATCAAATGTAAATTATAGGAAAAATGGTCAAATATTTTTTTGAAATTTAAAATTTTGAAAAATAATCACTTACTATATAGCATCAAATTAATCTTTTATAGAAAAACGATAATACTTTGTTTTGTAACATATAAAATATTCCTTTAGGAATTAAAATTGAACAAGGTATTTAATTGTATTTTAAATATTTTTCAAAATTTTCCAAATTATTTGTTATTTTTTAAAACGATTTACATCGTATCTTCTCTTAAAATCAAATATAAAATTTCATTTACCATGCTAAACACTTCCAAAGTACATATCTAAAAACAATCACTAAATATATTTGTTTTTAATTAAATTTTCTATAATAAAGTTTTACTGGACTAACCTTAATTCTAGGACAATAATCTAAGCTATAATTTGACATCAACGTATGACCATATATCATATTTTAATAAAACTAATAAGATTGGTTAATGTTTCTTATTTATTCACATTACATTTAACAACATAGCTAGTATGAGGCACTTAAAGCATCAAGATTATCTTATAATATCAAGGTCAAAAGTGGCAAATGATTGAGAACTGTCATTGCATTCATTTTAGTTTAAATACATTTTTAAATCTAGATTTTACTTCAGTTAATAATTACTTTGAATTTTGAAATTACAAAAGTAACAAATTATTATTTCTAAACTTCCCGGCGTAAGCCCACAATGGAGCCTTGCCGACCTACTAGCCAACATTTTTGACAAAGATAATGCCAGCGTCTGCGGATAAAGGGTGTCATGTGGTAAGCACAATGAGTCCTTAACTAAAAAAAAATTTGGCTCTCTAGGCAGAGGCTTATTTTTTCATGGAAGTTAATTCTAATTTTTTCTCACGAGGCTGAGTTAACCCCATTCCAAAACAATCGATTCACAGAAAATCTGGAAGCACCAGGGATTGAAACCAGGACCTCTGGACATGTATCTATAAATTCTAAGTACCAGATCACAGAGGCAGTCGGTAAAACATATAAACAATTTCTAATATGAGTTGAAGGATTTTTGTTTTACTCTTTAAATAACAAAAACCTCTACTTGAAACATAAATCATACAGTAACACATAAAGCCTTTAGAAGGCAACGTTTCGTCATTTTAGACAAGAGCTTGTACTGAATGAATAACACCAACAATTCTTCTTTAAGGCTACACCGACCCGGAAATAACTTTATAAATCGTGTTTTCTTTCTAGACAGCAAATGTGTTTTCCACCGGCGTTTATATATATATATATATTTCTTTCTTTCGTGCAACTCTATTGTATGTTTGTAAGGTAAAACTCTGTTCTTTCCATCATTCCTTACTCTATTATATTTTGTCTCAACTCCACCTTCCCCCAACCCCTAATATTTTTGTATCAACAGATGACGTTCACGTAAAGAGACCTAGAAAGAAACCCTCTAGGCGAACACAACCAAGTTTATATGTGGGACTGAGAAACAGCAAGTAAAAGTTAAGACTATACACACCGCAGTTGGAATTCTAAGAACTTCTCTTTGGAAAGTTATATTTCTAACCATGGTAGTCCAATAAAACGAGCATAAGGTTTGACATTGGTAAAGGAATAGACCAAAGAGAAAAAATTAAATATATTCCATGTCCCTAAAAAAAAAAAAGTTTTATTGGTGGTATTTAACGTCGGCTTTCTAAAAGCAGGGTGATCAAACGATTTCCAGAATAGTTTAAAGCTAAATCAAAATGGTTAGCACACCAAATAGCTTGTCCTACGATGCGTCAAAGTATTTGGGCAACAGGAGGAATTCATAAACAAATTTTAATTTTATACACCAGCATCCTCAGTCTTAGTCAAGATCATTAAAGTAATGGTTTTTCAGCGTATGAACAACCCCTTTGGATAAAAATAACCTCTATCCAGAGGGAAGTAAAAACTTGATAAATAAGGGGCAAAAATAATAAACATACAAAACAAAAACACATGTGGCAGGAATTTTGCTCTAAGAAAAATTGTGCAGTTAGATTCCTAAATATATTTTGAGTAATGTAATGTAAATTAATTATTTAGTTTTATGTAAACAGTGAAATGTGTGTTATTTAATGTTAAACGAAGATAACAAAATAATACTATATTTGCATGTTACTTAGACTTCCTAAATCTAATGTTCGTACGAATAATATAACGTCTCATATTTGTAAACTTAGACACTTAGTGTGAGTTATTTCTACTTAAGTTTTGATAGAACAGATCTTTTATTTTTATTTCGTCCTTTATGATAAAATAAGTTTGACATGTCTAGACTCTAATATATCACCGTTATTAATAGGTTCTACATTATAGAGTATGTATACTAGACCAAGCATATAGCAAGACATGTTGACAAAATAGATATTGTCCAAGGATTTAAATACTTATTTGAGTAAAAGTATTGACACTAAAGTATTGAGTAAAAAAAGTGAACCCCCCAAAAAACTCTAAATATTACTAAAGAATCGATACTTTTCTTACATACCTAGGCATCCGACCCTAAATGTCCAAGCCTAGCTTAATACAACGTTTTCCCAGTTCCACACCGGTTAATTATACACGAACGCTACTGCCCGTAATTCGAAGACATTACTGGACCATGGACTGGACATTCAACCCTTCTCCCTACCAAACCCTATCCTACTCAACCCTTTATCGAATCAAGCCAACACCCCCCTCTCTATTTTATAACCTGGTTTAAAGTAGTTCTTGGCTCATACCTCTCCAAGGTTGGGGTGATTAAGCATATTTTACACTTCTGTATCACATAAAATTGAATGGATCAATGGTTTCAAACATCTCAATTCTTCTACACAGGTAAGTTTGCAAATTAAATTCAGGCTAACTACTTAGATGGTTTTGAAGACTAGAAAGGGGTGCGACAGTGTATAGGAACATATATATATATGTAAACTATATTAAAAATAAATAATAACCGATAAGTAACACCATGATACCAATATTTTCCGACTCTTAAACTAAAATTGAATGGAAATTAAGTAAGTACATATCTAATTTGAGTTTATAGGCCCATCGACACAGGTCATTAGATCTACATATCTAATAATTCCCAAAATAAAATTAAATCCATACCTTTGAATACGTAACTAGAATTGACTCTGAATCGATTATTTTTGAATTAATATGTTTCAAATCCCATTTAAATTTTTTTACATATAAAATATATTGGATACAATATTTTATAGTTAAATATTATCAAAGCATAACCTGATTGAATTAGTTAAGATTATATAATTTATTTTAAATTTTGTTCAAAAATAATTAAAGTCATTAATAAATTATGAATTTCTGAATAAGTTACGAAATTTGAGTGTTTCTATTGTCAAGTAAATCAATGAATGATCTAATTTTTTGAAAAGAAAAATTCAAAAATATGTTATTTGGCATTATTAATTAAACTTAATTTAATCCGAGTTTGGTTTCTTATGTTATTTGAAACTAATATTAATATTTTAATATGTTCCATATTTAGCCTTAGGTTTTTGAATTGGATACAAATTCTATCATGATTCAAATTCGAATTCAAAATTTCGAAGCCTCTCCTTGATGTATTAATATATTCTACATGTAATTATCCATGTTGTCCAAATTTTCACAACGAGTTAGATAAAATTGTATGGTCAGAACGTGACTTAATGTCCTTGTAAAGAGTTTGAAGGGCACTTTTGCAACAACAACAAAAAACAAGTAAATTAACTTGAATTGTTCTATGAAATCTCAAAATCTCACTGTGGAAAAAATTTAAAATGTGAGATTTTCCCGTTTGTCTACAATGCAATATTTTTTTAAATAAATTAGCTATATTTAAAAATAAATAGATTTAAAGATAAGGTCAATTTGTACCTTATTTCCAGGAATGTGTAGTGCAATTTTTGTAGAAAATTTTTTACCCCGAGAGCTGGAAAACTAAATAGATATTTATTTTCAAGTATTGCTACGTCCGATAGTGTTATCTGTCACGATTGATGGATATAACTAGTTAGTACTACTTTAAAGGAACATACATAATTATATGGATTTATGTTCCTTTAAATTAGTACTAATTAAATAATAAAATGTTATCAATGCTGGCCGAAAAAACATGTTTGTATTTTCCTAAAATACCTTCATATAGATATTGAGCTTTACTAACACAAATAAGAATGTTTCTTTCTGCATTAAAATATTGTGCATATTATCAGTGGGAAGCAATATGGATATATACATTTGAATTTTATTTGTCACGACTCACGGGATATTTGGGGATCGTTTCCTTGCCCGATACAATTAGGGCAATACCTATGGTTTTCAGAGTGGTCTACCCATATTTCTCTTTACACGCTAGTTTGAATCTTCTATTTTAAATCCTAACCTTTAGTATACTTAGATAGCAAATAATTTTGTTTTAAAGAATTATTTTATTGATGAATTATGTATTCTATAATCCAAATACATCTTTTTTTTCATCCTAACTCTTCTAAAATTATACACGTATTTTCTTTTTCAGTAGCTATCTGGTAGAATTGGATAAAAACCTTGATTTTTTGGTAAGGTGGAAAGTATGGATTACTCGAAATTGATAAGAGACAAAACCCCTACACCCGTTTATAGCTTGGCAAGCAAACGATGGTAGAATGCGGAATGACCTACCAACCCTTTGGGGGAAATGGTGTAGGAAAGGGGGGGTGGGGGGGGGGGGAAGGGTTGAATAGGGAGGGATTTTTTTTTTATGATACAAAATTGGCCCATTTATATTCTGATCTCACGCACACTTTCTTTATCTTCATCTCAGTTTCATCCCTTTTATCCTTATTCCTATAAGTACAAGCAAGAAGATTTTGTTGTTAACTTCTATAAAAAGTAAAGTGCTTTACAAGAAATGCAATAAATAATACTCACTTTAAATTTTTTTTAACGGATATAAATTATTCGTGAAAATCATTTAAGTTGTAAAATACATTTAGTATTTGTACAACCAGAAGTACATTTACAACATATTTAATATATTCTAATCCGAGCCCCTATCTCAGTTGGTAGCGTGCCTGTATACTGAGTTAGGGGTCTTGGGTTCAATTATTGGCCTGATATGTCCTAAAATTGTATCATTGTTGTCTTTTAACGGTGATGAATTAACGGGCGGGGGCTTGATGTTGTGTCTGTTCTAGATTCAATAAAATTTAAATTTTAGTGCTGATATAACCAGTTGTTTCAGAATGTACACCTTAAACACTTCCAATAAATAAACCTAACCTAATTTTAAAATCCGTTATAACGTTTTTAATTATATAATTACTATTATAATTATTATTATGCCAATAGATCCACCAGTGGTGTCGGTTAGAGTTGAAGAAAGGAGTCAGCTCGGTCCGCTCAAAGAAGGAGATGAGGTGCGCATGTCCTGCGAGGTGAGGGCCAGTCCACCTGCAGATGGGATCACGTGGTACCACGGGGTGAGTCGTTACATCATCATAGTGTGATATTGACTGTGAATTAACACCCTCGTAGAAAAAACAAGACTGATTCAAAAAGTACACACGTGACGAGCTTCAGGCTAGTGAAAATGATTTCGGCATCATCCACTCGTGGCTATCAGATTATTTTCAAATGAAGAATTAAATAGGCAAATTATTATATATTTAGCTTAGTAAGGTTATAGCCGAATTTGAATATCATATTCTGTAAATATAAAAATAAAACCGTGACACCAGACTCAATCCAAGGAGCTTTGACTTGTGTGCCAATACTATTAACACTGAGCTATCCAGAAACATTTCCATGTCCAGGGTCATTCTCCTCTCAAATTTTAGACCAGAATTTGTTATATATGTGTGGAAATCGTATAAAATATAATAATAATTATTATTATTAAGTGCTGGGGTTACAAATATGGGGAGTATAAAAAAAAACTATCACAAGCAGGTTTCCCCTATCTAAAGGGAGGGACAGGAATACGTTTTATCTGAAAATTCTCATAGAGATCCCCAAACTGGAGGGGTATCCAAGAAACAATCGTCTAAAAAAATCCCAAAAGCTCAGAAGACCTGGGAATCTTAATTTTTCAATGCAGGCCTCAAAACCAACGAAACCTTTATCGATGTTATAATTTTATATAGATATAATATCTTAATATGTATGTGACTTTCCACACTCTACAAAGGCCCTTAGATGGGATTGAAGGCATAAATATTTCACCTTTATACTATAGACGATAGCACAGAGCCAATAGTAACAGATTTTCCATTTATTTAACAAATAAAAAATGAATTAATCTGGTTAACTCTTATTTTACCCAATATTACTTAATAACTGAAATAAATTTTTTTTACGAACAAAGCCCAACCTTAAATGCCTATCAATTGAAGATTAGGGTTTATTACGCTGGCTAATATCATAGCCAAATTCTCATAGAAAGACTTAAATACTATTATTTTATAAACTATTTTGTGGTGCATTTGGCCTTTCCGGATAGTGTAACGTTATTAAAACCAATACCATAGTCATCTGCCTATTAATTTTACCAAGTAACAAATACCAATGTAAAACAATTAATAGGTATATATTTCATCACCTGTAAAACTAACCAATTATATTGACATTATATAGATACATGGAAAAAAACTTTGATATTTATTTATAATATTGAGAGTGACCAAAATTACCTTGAATAGATTATATAAAACGTGATATAGTATCGTCAAAAATTGTTTAAAATTGGGCTCATTTCACCTTGTGACAATTCTTACAAAGCACAACAGCATACTTGTCACTTAATATGGGTCTTGTTAAAAAAAAATAAAAAATAGATTTGAATGATTGAGATGATTATAATTTGGTGCATTTAAAAAACTATTATGTTTTATATAGCTTCGCATCATATTACCATTTTTGGTTATATACCCTTACACTAATATGGTAGAGAGGAGGAAGGTTGAATTTATAGAAAGTGAACCCGTATTTACTTGGCGGGAGATTATAAATACATTAGGGGGGAAGAACCACTCAGTACACCCCATGGGGATCATTACCCTGAAATCCCCGTCATCGGAAGTCCAGTTTATTGAGAGAGTGACGCCTTAAGCCATGTAGCCAATGAAGCGTGTTCTTATGGTTTTAAACATACTCACTCTAGTGTACAAGGAATGTAATTATATTTACGATGAGTACATTTATAATATTATCCTAATTTGTTGTTTGAATGGTGTAAGTTGGTGATTGAAAATAATATATAGTTTTTGTTGTGTGGGTGTGGGGGACGAGGGGTCGGGGAAGGATGGTATTGGGTGAAAGAGGGGTGGGGGAGAACATCGCTGTATTTCTCCTTTAGGTGAAACTGTATTTATATTATTTCTACTATGATCTATTCTGTCTTTGAGTAGTTGACATCCCTGAATTTAAGGAAATTAAAACTCAGAATATAAAAAACAACAATTTTACCATATGTTCACAATAGGTGGGAAGCTTTGTCTATTAACTCACACGAATAAAACTAATTTAGGGTGTTTGAAAACCAAGTGCTTAGGAATATATTTGGTCCAAAATTAGATGAGGCTACTGGGGAGTATAGGAGGTTACATAGTCATTACATGCATACCTTGTAATTATCATAATACATTGTTAGTACAACAAAGTATCTTAGATTACGGTGGGCCGGTCATACTACACGAATGGGAGATTCTAGAAACATGTTCAGGGAACTGGCTGGAAAATCCAGCGGGAATAGACAATTTGGAAGACCTAGATGCAGATGAGAGGATAATATTAAAGTAAATCTAAAAAGATAGGGTATAACAAGGTAGACTTGATAGAACTAGTCCAATATAAGGATAGGCTGTAGGATGTATTATCTCAATATCGGACTAGATGGCATATCTTTGTGAGTGCAGGAGTGGTATGTTTGTTGATAAGTGGTAGTATTGCCTTGTTTTAACTCATGTGATCAGGTATTAGAAACTACCTGACTGCACCTAAAAATCTATCTCAAAAATATAGTTTCTTTGCTAGTTTTATGAATGTATGAAAATACACTTATGAAAATTCAACCGAATTTATTGCAAATTTTGAGTAGTTAATTTAATTCCTTAAAAACCGCTTTGATGGCCGCATAGTATTCTTGTAATAGAGTAAACTGCTGATGACGGGAACATCGAGGTTATAATCTTGGTTCTGTGTACTGAGGGTGGTTTAACCAAAACTGTTTTATACTCACCCTTTACGCGAATGCGGGTACACTTAATATAAATAAAATCTTAATAATCTCTGAGCCATTAGTGTAACTAATACAACAGCTTATAGTCCGAACGGGTAGTAATAAGCAGTGCTATATAAAAAAATTCACCGAAATACCTTTTGTGTCGTTAAAGAATATCCATACTAGTAAAAAGGGGGGGGGGGGTGCGAGGGAAATGAGTGTTTTTCCTTTGAGTCAAGACTTTTATGTTACCTGCGGCTTTTGATAAGGTCACATTCGGTGGATCACTCTCGGACAAGTGGATTTGACTTGGGTGAGAGAAAACTATTTTTATCTCTTTCTCTCTCTTGCTACCCTCGAGAAGGATTAGTTTGAGAGTGGCGAGATCACATAGCTGGGAAAAAGTTGATGAAGAAAGAGAAGCATTTGTGAGATAAATTCAAGAGGTAAAATACATGGTTTTGTCATATAAGAAACATATAGATAATGTCAGAAATTAAATTTATATTACCTACTTACTTACTATATGGCATTATGAACTCGAAAGGTAACTTCCGAAATTATATAATCTCCATAGAGATAACCAAAACAACCATAGAGAACAACCGGTAAAACTATGGTTTTTATATTATGATAATTATATTTATTGACAGGTGAGATGAGAGCCACTTACTGACCAAGTGATAGCATGCATTTTCCGACTCTATACTTTTTCCTAATTTCAGCTTGAATATAGTTATTGCTATATAACATTTTTATTAAATATTTATGTAAATTAATTAACCATGTAAATGATATTTTATTTGCAGTCATATTTTTAAGTAATTTTATAAAAAAAATATCTATTTATTGTATTAGATATACAAGTGTGTTTGAAAATGGTAAATCAATTCATGGCCCATTAAATCCAGAGGCCTTAAATAACTTAATTAGCACAGATAGGGGAAACTATGGAATGTGTAAAATGCTTTTGTGCCCATGATCCACGTGCCACAAACTGCAAACCCAGATCTGTGTAGCAGTAATGTAGCCGTAATGGTATGCAACACACACGACAAACGGGTGGATGAGGGAGGTCATCCGCTGTGTATGAAAGACAGCACACTGCGCACACGTAACATCGGTAAGTGTGACGCTACAGGCACCAGCATTAAATACCGCACACAGGAATACTGCAGCATGTACCTCCATACTTAGAGAGTGCCACGGTAGTGCGAGTTCCAAAGCTTGATTTTAAGAGAGGTATCATGATCTACATCAACCCACGCCCAATGTCATCAGGAGGGTTTATCAACAGTTACGAAAAATGGGCCAAATAATGCCTGGGATGAATGTGGTTGGCGCTAGGCTACCATTTAAACTCGTGCCGCGTGTAGAAGAAAGGGTACATCAGATGGTTGCAACGAATTCCACCCTCGGCGTGCGTACGGTCGGATGGCGCGTATGTGTCAGCTAAACCTCGTATTGACTATCAAGCACGATGATGGGCTTTCTTCTTATAAATACACCACCCTACAGTACTTAATGTAGGGATATCGGCCTCACCCCCTTGTGTACTGCCAATTTATGATGACGTAATAGCAACAAAAATCTGACTTCTTGGGTCACATTCTTCGGACGGACGAGACACATTCTACCCTGGGGGCATGTCACAACAGTCACAATTTACACCATGAGTATACGCATGTGACGCGTGATAAAATGAGGTCCGTTGGACCATAAAGGTTTGGTGTGGTATCATTGGCATCAAGTTAGTGGGATTCTATCTGTTTCTGAAAAACCTCTCCGGACCCATGTATGATGTCTTTCTCAAAAACTATCTCCTAGAGTTGCTAGAAGACGTCACAATCTCATTATGAGGAAATAAATGTAGTATCAACATGATGGAGCACCATCTCGTAACAGCATAGCAGCTTTGGTATGGGAGTGTCCGTATCTTCTCCAACAAGATCTCTCAATAACAGTTCCCTAGATTTGTTCTTGGTTGGATCTCTGAAGGAACTAGTGTACCATGTGCCTGTGAAATATTTAAAAGACTGAATATCTAGATTTCATGATGCACCTCATGTGGTCGCTAATGTCACCGAAGATCGATTGCACCGGGTAAAGGTGACTTTTCTGCGACGTACGGGAGCCTGCATTGAGATGGAGGGTGGTCATTTTTAACATATGTTGTTATGAAACTGTTGAACTGATCGTGTTAACACCTCGATTAACTATTCTGTCTGTGACACATCAATGCCAATGATCTGTAAACTTTTCCCATCTTGCATCTGATTTTTGTATTAGATTAAATTTTTTTTAAATTCTTTTTTTTTCTACACTAGTTGTGCTTGCTATGCCTCTGTCTATCACGAACCATGAGCTGATTTACCCTTTCCAAACCATCCTGTATAGACAAGTATGCTGTTTTAAGACAATGAACGGTTGAATTTTAATTTATTTTTAGGTCTAATTTTTTTTATCACTGTGTCTTCCTACTCGCTCAAGTTATACGCTTATGTTTTAATTAAGCTAATGTTTTTAGGAACTAGGAAGGCTATATTAATAATAAGTATACTTGCATTTGCATGGAGTGCAAGTGGAAAATCATATTTAATGAACAACCTTGACCGAGATTAGAACCTTGATCAATCGAACATCATTGGCAGTCCAATCTACTGCAAGTGTATCGCTTTAGACTAAATGACCGTCGAAGTGGATTACACATTGCTATTTAAAGTCGCTAAATTAACTACTTTTTTGAGTTATTATAATCTTGTTAGCAATATAACCAGCTTTATGACCTAAAATAAAATATAAGTAAGCTATTAAATCTCTGGTGTCTTAATATTATTTAATATGAGTCAAGACTCAACAAAATCAGTAATTTCAAAATATGTTTTAATTATGCTACTGTCGTGTTTGATTGTAAGTATCTTTGTGAGTATGTGATACGTCAATCTTTTATTGTAATCTATAGTTTAAGTCAGCGGTTTCCAACCTTTTTTAGTTTGTGCACCCCTTGCCAGCCCATTTCCATAAATTGTGCCCTTAATTTTAGCAAGCTGTTTAATTACTACAATAGTATTTATTTGTTGCAACTGAAAAACAAATAGGCTAATAATGGAATTAAAAAACAATGTAGCCTAATACTAAGGTGAAATATATCTTTACATTCAAAAAGCATAAGTTACAATAAAACATACACATTTAGTTTATTTATTAATTTATTAATAAATATAAACTATTTTATGCTTTAAATTGAAATAATTTTCTCAAGGTGAAATATAGAGAAAAAAACCACATCACCCCTCTACATATTATGGTCGAGCTAATTTAATAATTTAATAATTTTCGAGAGATCTTTTTTCTCTCTTTCCACCATTATTCAAATATTTTCGATCACCCCCAAACGTCCTGGAATGCACCCCACGTTGGGAACCGCTGGTCTAGGTATAATGTTTTATTTATATAAAATCCTGATTTGTAAACCTTTGTTCTTTACTTTCATGAATGAAGCAAATTTTTTCTGTTCTTTGATAATTAATTAGAAATCAGTTTCATACCCATATACTTTGGTGATACAGTGGGCAATAGGAGACAGAGAAGACAAAATAGTAAATATAGACACACGGCTGAAAATGGACAGAATCTAGCGAATATTTAATAGTTTAGCAGTAATTAATTAATTTACACATTAAATCTAGCAAAAATATAAACAAGAAATTATTTTTGAAAAACATTTGAATTGTTAATAAGGAACGTTTAAGATTTTTTTTACAAAAGATTCAATTTTTTGTGAGGTTCAGTTGTACAGTTGTCTTAATTTAACGTGAAAGGCCTAAATGCGTAATGTGTTATAGTAATATAAATCCACAATATTTGATTAATATTTGAGATTGATAGTAATAATTATAAGTTATGACACATTATAATAAAGAAATCTTGAAATTATAATAAACATCTAAAAAGATCAATTTGTTTTAAAAATTATAGACTTTTGAGTCAATTACACTTAAAACTATGATTTTACAAAACAAAGAATGATGTTATCATACATAAATTTCGTATTTCTGTATTATAATGAGAGTAAACAGTAAAAGCTATAAGATTTGAGAAAATATATAGTAAGAATGAAAATTGAATTTGTTTCTTATATGGATTCCCTGTTCCTTGGATATCTCTGCAAATGCTACAACACTATCTATATATACTATTATATATAACGTCTTATGTGTTTATTTTAACCTATAAATAACTTAAACAGTCCTATTCTGATTTATAAAGTACTGATTTTTAAATCTTTTTTTCTTTTAATTCTGAGTACCTATCCTTGGCAGACGGAATCGAACGCTTTAGACAAAAAAATAAAAGTAATTCGATGAAGAAAAGGACACATTTGAGTCGAGGGAACGGAAATCGTATAGATAGCCTTTCCAGACAATTGGCTAGTGGTTTGCAAACTGTACTTGCTCATTTGGCAAACCTCCCGAAAAATTCATCCCCTTACTCCACCCATCCCGGTTTGTACAGGGACCAAGGAGGTATTGAGATAAGAAGTACTGGAGTCCAGCCAGCCAGGAGGAAGAAAGAAAGTCAAGGATACGGCGGGAAAAGAGGGGGGAGAAGGGGTAGTTTTGTGAGTAGGAAGCAGAGGAGTCGGGGGTAGGAGGTAAGTCCTGGAGTCTCCAGTACAAACCCTCTGGAGTGTAAACAGTAGCTACTACTGGAAGGATGATAACCAAGAAGTGGTGTTGGTTTTTAGACTAAAAAGGGGAAGTAGAGCCAGGGGGAAGGGAGGGAAGGTTTTGAGTTACAACTTGTCATAGAAGTAAGAGGGCTAGAGGCCATTTAGAAGCTCCTATCAACCAACTCACACTTACTCCACCTTCCTCTTACCGCCACCGATTCCAGACCACTCTTATCTCCCTCTGCTCCCTTACCACCCCACTCTTTTTCATGAGAGTACAGATAAACCGCTTTGATGCTGTTCAAGAAACTGACTATTTTAATCGCTTTTATATTAAGAGACATTAAAAAAAGAAGGTAAATGCATTCTAGTTCTCTTGCCAAAGGCGTGATCGTTAACGCGTTGTTCTTCACTTTGACTTATCTCATTGTGCTACTAAAACAAGTAAGAAATATTTTAATTTATTTACAAGATTAACACAAATTACTTAAACTGTTTGGTGTATTAGAAGTGAAATTACACTTTAATGGTTGATACCATTCAAAGCAAACTGGGATTAGAATCATCTTGATATGGAAATTTTTAAACTCTTTGGCACTGATCTAAACTTACCAGCTACAAATGAACTACGAAATGTAATCTGAGTTTAAAAGAAAGTGTATACACTCCCGTTTGGGTGCGTTGAAAAAAAGAGTTATAGTTTTGAGTGTTATGAACCTCCTAATATGGTATGTTAGGATTATAATCCCAGCCAATTTTCATGAGGTGTGTATATATATTATTTCGTAGAAGAATTTAAAAATCTGACTTATACTAAAGTGTGTCTTCATTTTGTATTGAGCCAGGTTAGTGATAAAATAGTCTTGAATTCGCTTTTCAGCCTGACACATTTTTTTAGCTTAGTGCAACAAGCCAATATAGCTTTAAGTTGATAATAAAATGAACTTCCGTTTGCTCAATCAGCCGAGTCGTTTCCAGGCTTATTGTAATACTTATGTTCATAATATGAAGGCATATTGAAAACATTAGGAGAGAAACATGATTAAGATCAAAGAAGAACCCTTCTTTTCATTTATAAGACTTTCGTCAGGCTTCTCTTCCAACGTGTGTGTAGAGTATCATGCACTGACTATTTTATTTTTACATTTAATAATGTAGCATTTTAGCAATTTAATCTAACTTTGGTTGTGTTTAATTTAAATGAAAAATTAAAATTGATATGGAGAATCTAACAGATTAAAATGAAAATTTAAAGGTCACTGGTAATACATGCTGCTCTCAAAATGAAATTCTTATTTTGATGATAAAATTTTATTATAAAACGAAAGTAGTGTAACGAAGTGATTAAAAATTCTTGAACCATTTTGACAAAAGAAATAGCTGTTAATGAAATTTTAGATTCAAGAAATACATACAAGAAAAAATTAATAATCAGCCTAGAATTATTAGGCTATACCATGATACCATAAAAATTAAAGAAAAAAAGTTTTGATTATAAATAGTAAAACTAATGAAGGTCTTTTTATGGTAATTCTTCTTGTTAAGGGATATTTTTATATGTTGCTTCAGTATCACCACGCAACATGTCACAAAGGTAGAGATAAATTGTTGTTTGCACGGAAATATAAATTTTACGTCCCAAAGTTTAAGTACATGTCTAAGGGGGAAAAATTATTTCATGTAGACGTTTTAATAATCCTCCACTATTTTGGGCTCATTTCAATAAGAATATGGAGTTTACCAGGCTGATTGAGCAAACTAAAGTTAATTTTTTAATAGCTTAAGGCTGTGTGAACTCATTGTAATAAGCCTAAAATTTATCGTGATGAAAAGCAAGGCAAATAGTATTTTCTAACTGGCCTAGATTATTGTAAAATAGCGACCAGCATAATAAATAGCTGGAGTTTATAATTACCTTTTAATATATACAATAAATTGTTTTACGTTTTTCCTTAGCATAAGTACGTGTTGTTTACACTTTCTCAGTCTAAATATTTCTCATCTCTACTCCAGTGTGGTATTTATATGAGGATATCCAAAGTGGTCAGTAAAACACATAGAACAGGTGTAAAGAAGTACTGAAGTAAAGGTGAGGGTTAGAATATTTAGAAAAAATACACTATATTCTATTGTATGGATCGGTAGAAATAAAACTTAAACATTTTGGTAGCCAGAAAACCAATATTTTGACATCATCCCAACATGTGCCTTGTGAAGAGTTACATCATCCCAGCATGTGACTTGTGAAGAGTAATATCCCAACACGTGCCTTATGAAGAGTGACCTCATCCCAACATTTTCCTTGTGAGGAGTGACATAATCCCAACACGTACCTTGTGAAGAGTTACATCATCACAACATGTGCCTTGTGAAGAGTGACATCATCCCATCATGTTCCTTGTGAAGAGTGACATCATCCCAACATTTGCCTTGTGAAGAGTGACATCATCCCAGCATGTGACTTGTGAATAGTTACATCATCCCAACATGTGCCTTGTGAAGAGTGACATCATCCCATCATGTTCCTTGTGAAGAGTGACATCATCCCAACATTTGCCTTGTGAAGAGTGACATCATCCCAACATGTGCCTTGTGAAGAGTGACATCATCCCAACACGTACCTTGTGAAGAGTGACATAATCCCAACATGTGCCTTGTGAAGAGTGACATCATCCCAAGATGTTCCTTGTGAAGAGTGACATCATCCCAACATGTTTCTAGTGAAGAGTGACATTATCCCAACATGGGTCTAGTGAAGAGCGACCTCAAATGAATATTCAGTTCAAAGCTCAGTTATTTAACTTTCCATATACATACTCGTCGTAGACATTAAATGTAGTACATCCAAATTAAATTTACGTCAGAATATTTAGTTTAATAGGATATCTAATTTATAAATAGTATTTGAGCCTTCATGAGAAATTTAAATAGAGTTATTAAAATAGGATTGTAGACCTTATATATTAAACTGTTAAAATTTGGTCAAATAAAATATGAACTCTTGTAAGTGGCAAGTCTTTACGTCTAAGATTTTCAATGTGGATTTACTGTTTTCTCTCTTAAAGGCAATCCGCGCATATTTCCTATCTAATAGTAATAATAGTGAGTCCAACATAGTTCAGTGGCCACCTGGTCTAAGGCGTCACTCTCGCAATAGACAGGACTGCCGATGATGGGAATATCGGATTTCAAAAACTAGAAGGGCGTACTAAGGATGGTTTTCCCTAAATGGTATTCTACTTTCAGTCCACACAAATTTGGGTATACTTCTAACAAATTCAAACTTCCTCATTAATACCTTAGTACAATTAGTGCATGAGCGTAGCGTAAAGCCCTGACAGGTAAAAAGACTCAGTGCATATAAAAATTAGTAAATCTACAACTCTAGGTTAGGTAATGAGGTGTTTCCTTTTCATCTGAAGCCGCTAGTTAGTGTCACCCGCCTCGGTGGCGTAGTTTGCTAACGCGCTAGTCGTTTTGAGCTCGACTGCTGATGTCGGGGAGATCGAGTTTCGAATCTCGGTTGGGTAAACTGGGGGTGGTTTTTCCTAAATGGTTCTCCACTCTCCCTCCACGCAATTCCTAATCCATTATCGTAATTAGTACTTAAAAGCGTATAACCCGAACGGGTAGTAAGACGCGGTGCTGAATATATTATTATTATTATAAGTTAGTGTCATCCACCCACAACATCTGGGAAAATGTAAATGTACGAGGAAAATCTTGATAGCAGAGTAGTTTCCGATTGTTTTCCGTTGTGAATTACTATAATCGAAAGATTAAGAAACTATAACCTATGCATGAAAGGTTTCTTATATAACTTACTTGGATCTTCATGCCACACTTGACATAGGACTGACAAAATTACTTATTATTTGGTGGAAGTTGTTCTATGGATTATCCTCGTTTTGTAAAAATCCTATCAAGGTCACCTGAAATTAGACTTCAGAGCATCTGGTATATAAGTTAGCACTTACACCAAGACCACCGAAGCCATAATGCCATAGAGTTCCCAACATAAAATTAGATTAAATTGCATTAGTTCAAACTTTTTTTCTTTAAACTTACTTGTTAAATATGGTGCATTTATTTTTAAAGCTTAAAATATTCCGATAGATCGTATAAGAAAGAGGTATTGTGGCTTAAAAAAGTAGTGCTTCAATCGAACAAACACACAAAAACATCTACATTTTCCATTAAAAAAAAAGAAAGAATGAATTGCAAACATGAAATAAATTTCAAAAAATACAAACTTTAGTTTTTTT
>CABFOV010000041.1:9585-174682 GCA_902141375.1 Timema poppense | reverse complement strand
CCCCCCCACACACACACTCTCTCTCTCTCTCCTCCACCCACACACTATATAGCACACTCTCTTTCATTTAATATTCTCTTATTATCTCTCTCACACTTTATCCCTCTTTCTCACACTCTCTATATAACAAAATTTCCCTCAGATTATCATTATTAAGCTTTTTTAAGCTCTCTTAAAAGCTCTCTTTATATCTAAAACGCTCTCTCACAAACGCTCGCTTTCTGTATCTCAAACACTCTCTCAAACTCCATCTCTCTCAAACTCCCGCTCTCTCTCAAAATTCATCTCTTTCAAACCCTTCTCTTTCAAAATCCTATTTCAAACTGTCTAAAAACCACTCACACTCTATCTCAATTTCTCTTTCTGTCTCAAACTCACCCTTACCCTTAAATTTACTCTTTCTCTCAAACTCACTCTCTTAATTTATTTTTTAACTCCCTTTCTCAAACACTCTCTCTCTTAAACGCAATCGCTTACTCGATTACTCTAATTTTATAAGTGCATTTGCGGTAGTAAAAATTGCTAGGAAATGCCTGAACAGATTTTGACCAAAAAAACCTCTCATTTTAATGGTTAGGGGTCTATGATGTCAGAAAAAATAGTAGTTTCCAACAAATAGCTGACTTTCTCAAATAATCTTCGGCTTTTCATTCTTTGTTTACATCACCATGGAAACCCTGCTTTGTACATTAGTGTAAAATATATTTAGATAAATATTCCTCTCTAGTTACAAATAATACCAAATAATTACTTACTTTAGTGGTATGGTGAAACAAATATAATGATTACGGTAGTTATTTGTATATTTATCAAACAAATACGATAATATCAGGTTATATTATACAGCATATATATATATATATCATTGTTGATGTTTATCCATTCTCTTCTCTCTCTTTGAATGTATAGCTCTGTTCTCATGTATAGTTATTTTTCAAACCCTTTTCCGGTAAGTGAAATTGCGAGAAAATGGTTGAACCGATTTTGACAAAGTTCACTAACTTTAAATGTTATGGGTTTGGGATGTCGGCAAAAATGGTAGCTTATGACAAAAACCCAAAATTCCTAGATAACTTTTCATCTTATCGTTCTGTATACTTAAGGGCTAATATGTACAATCACTATTTGTGTACATCACTATGAAAAACCATGATTTGTGTATAATTTTTTATGTCTTGTTAAAATATTAATCTATATTTTAAAATAATTCCTAATTTTTTCTTGATTTTTTTTTGCTATAAATAAATAGAGAGCTAAAAGATATGTCGTTTTTAAGTTCTCATCGTGGTTTGAAAGGGGAAAATAAACGTTTTGATTCAAATCAGACACCTAAAGATCTATATAAAGTGTATAACCTTTGACAAGTAAACTATTAGCTAGGAAGTCGAGTTAATGCTTTTTATAAATATCTTTTCCCACTTAAAAGATTAGATTAAATTTTAGTTCAATAATCTGCAGAAATCGTCGTAACAATCCACTATTATAGATTGAATCTCACTTTAAGTAGTTATTAAATGTAAGTCCATATTTGATACAAAATTCAATAAACATGAAATCAATTATTTCACTTAGTAGGTACCACTTTATCAAAAAATATGCCCTGATAAATGAAACACGTCCTTTGTTTCAGCATATAGTATTGAATCCCCACCTCCTCGTCAATGAATACCTTGTTATTGCGGATTTAATTATTTTAGGTACATTTGTTACTACTCTTAAAGTTTAAGATACATTAAGTTAAATTCTCCAAATAAAATAAATAAACTATTGTTATTATTTGAAACTGATTGGATATGTAATGCTAAAAACGAATGACTTATTGATTAAAAACTTTTTTGAACTAAAGTTATTAAAATAACAACTTATTATCTATGCTATTTTGAATATTCCAATGTATTTACCTAGATTTAAAACATATTAATTTATATTTGGAAAGCAAATAATCAATGCTTCACTTGAAAAAATACGCCACCAATCCTAATTTTGAACTAGTTCCATCCAGTACATCTCAATACACCCTATATCTTTCAGGTACATTCTAATATTATCCTAACATCTGTGTTTAGGTCTTCCCAAGGGTTTCTTCCCATTCGGTATTGTCAGTCCGTGTACTGCCCACCATAATTTACGACACCTGGTCATACTAACAATGTCTTGTGATAAGTAAAAGCTATGTAGCTCATCATTATATAATCTTCTTCACTCCCAGTATATTCATCTCATTTTGGATCAAATACCTTGTTTTAGAATATTCTAAAATATTTTCGCTATGCAAGATAAGTGACCATGTTTCACAACAATAGAAAACAACAAGTAATATCATTATATTGCTTATTGTGAATTTTACATTCCTTGACAGAGAATAGGTAATTACAATTAAAAAAATAGATTAAATTAAAGTCATCTTAATATTAATATAAAATAAAGACTCAGTGGGATTATATTGCCCGGGATTATACAGAAGGGATTATTTTATCGTGAATTTTTACTATTCTATATCTCTCATCTTTCTGTGGATTTTATTTTTAAATTAGCCCTGCCACT
Organism: Timema poppense; assembly: GCA_902141375.1. NCBI lineage: Eukaryota > Metazoa > Arthropoda > Insecta > Phasmatodea > Timematidae > Timema > Timema poppense. The sequence continues at coordinate 172,138 of CABFOV010000041.1, read as the reverse complement.
GATTAGAGAAAACTCGTAACTAAACCGATAATACTCCAAAATAAATATGTTGTTAATATTATCATATTAATAAGCTCACGTGGCTGTATGTAATATTTTTCTACAACATGGATTACTGCCCAGCCTGGCTTTCAACAAGCTTACACTATTAGGATAAGGATAAGTAAGCTATTATTTAAAATAAAATTTCCAATATTTGCGTTTAAGTAAATAGGAAATCCTTATATGAAAAATAAATTCAATTCAACGCGGCTGTAATAGAAATATGTACTTTCTCGTCTCCCAAAACCCAAACAACAGAAATCTTATTCTCAAAATTGACACCTGGACACTGGAATCTAACCCGGGAATTTTGGCTTAGTACGCCAATGCTCTTACCACTGAGCTATCCAGGATTCGTCTCATGTTCATGGTCATTCTTCACTCATATTTTAAGGTAGAGTTAATGATGGACGTGTGGAAATCGTTGGCTACAAATATGCTATCAGATAATGCAGCCACCTTCGACTCGATAGTTGACTTATTGCAGCCATTTGTACAATTATTATAATTGTACGGGTTTGAATATTAATAAATCAAATAGCCAAAACTATTATTTATACTTTTTAGTGAGGATTACTCCATCTAGATATCTATATTCTGAAAATTGAAAAATGACACCTGGACAGAATGTGATATCTAGATTGAGTAATCCTCATTAAAATGCATAGATAATAGCTTTGGATATTTGATTCAAACTATAGGAAATTAACACCATATTTAGCGTACTCAGCGATGACATTTTTTTAAAACCTCGATGTTTATAAATACATTTATAAACGAGTAGATGAAATTCAACAGAAATATTTTAGTAGTATTCTATCAACAAATTTGCCATCATTATCTGTAGGATATGCAAACGTGTTACGGTTGGATTTAACCGTTGGTCTCATTTCATTTATCATATATTTACATACGTACCCGGCGATAACAAGTCAGCCGAAAGAAACGAAGGAGGTGATGACGGGGTCTGTGAGTCCAGAAAACCCGCAAAAAACCACCGGTCACTGACAGTGGCGTAAGTTCGGCTGAAATGAAAAGGGGAAGATCCACGCACTAGTTTGGTTGGAAGGGAATAGAGGGGACTAGAGGAGAATAGCAACACGAGATATATATATTTTTTTGTCAGCGTTCCCATATATTTTACAGCTGTGGCACCGCTACCGGGCTCACCTACTTGCAACCCTTACCCGTGCTACGTGTGTGTGTGTGTGTGTGAGGGATTTTTTTATAAGGGTGTGAGAAGGGTTTTGGTGGAGGAGTAGAGCGGGATGGAAGCCCTGTCCTAGGTCCTACAAAAGGGGTATGCTAAAAAAATAAAATTTATCTTCACTGCCAGAGTAAAAACATCCCTTCTGGTTCCTCATTTCTCTTTCAATTGCCTTCATCCGTTTCTTTACCCACCCTTATACCCACTCCACCAAATGTTGCCCTAACGCCCCCCACTCCTATACCCCACCTTATTCTTATCGTGGAAGGGGTGAAGCAGGAAATATAGTAAGTAGCAAGCCAAGTAGCGAGGACAAAGTCTTATATCTAAGTAAGGGAAAATATGTTTGGAATACGTTAAACTTTCAAAGGAAAGTAGATAAAGTTTATTTTCTTAGGGCTTTCATACTTAGGGTCTGAGGAAGCTGGTTAAAAATATTACATAATCATTGGAATGAAGCAGGAATGACACATTATTTTCATAAAAAGTGGGCCATCCTATCCCTATATTAAGCTAGTTTATCCAGTCCACCTCATTACACTTAATCCATATATTGTGCTAGTTCTATCGAGTCCACCTTATTACATCCTATCCCTATATTGAGATAGTTCTATCGAGTCCACCTTATTACATCCTATCCCTATATTGAGATAGTTCTATCGAGTCCACCTCATTACATCCTATCCCTATATTGAGCTAGTTCTATCCAGTCCACCTCATTACATACTATCACTATATTGAGCTAGTTCTATCCAGTCCACCACATTACGTCCTATATATTTCAATTTAATTCTAACTTTATTCTCATATCTGCGTCTAGGTCTTCACAATGGTATTTTCCCATTAGATCTCCCAGTCAATACCCTGACCACGGTTCTAAACTCCCCAAATCACGCTGCATGTCCTGTCCACCGTAATCCTAGCAATATATTTTAGAATTACAAAAATGTTCAAAATGTTATTGGGCTGCTTAAAAACTCTCTCAAGTACATCGTCATAATAGAACATAAAATCTAAAGTAATCAAATTAATGTATTTATAAATATGTTTAAGTATACTGTAGATTTTTAAATAATAATTTAATTAATTATATGGTGTTATTGATAGTGGAAATAGAATGAAATCTCAAAAGAATTGACAGTTTAATGAACAATTTAGACCAAGTCACACCAAACTAGCTACCACTTACAAAGGTGTTCGTCTATTTTAGTTATGTTTCCTGGTGCTGTAGAGGTATGAAATGGAATACCATCTGGGTGTATTGAATTTTATTTTCTAAATTGTTTCATAATCTTCCTATATTCAGAGGCGAATAGAATTATTATAATAAGTTAATCATCCATTCTCCCATTATGTTAATATATTATCTATAAAACCTGTAGAAATATATATTTATAATTGTAATAATAAAATAAATAATATTAAAGGTTTGCATCATGAAAGCTATTGAGGAGTTTATTGTGTCACGTGATTGAATCTTAAAATATTTTCCCTTATATGTTGCCGAACATTTATTCGACAATAAGAAGAGATGGGAAGAAGTAATATGATATTGACATGCGTGCACGACAGGAATAATGATGAAATTTGTCAAAGGAATCTACTTCATTAGGGGGAGGATTGTCAACAACAAGAAAACCAAAAGGGGACAGAAACTTAAAAAAAAAAAAATTAAGTTACTTCTTCAAATTTAAAGGCAATTTTGAAATCTATGTATGTTTGGTAGATAAAATAAATTATTAATAAAAGGCAACAGAAATCTAAGGAACATTTTAAGGTTATAAATAGCTCAACTATTTGTAAATTGTATTGGTAGAATTTAATGTGAATATAATTTTTTTTAATAATTAAAATTTTATTCAGAAACAGTAACAATGTAAATCAGATGTTTTTTAGTATCTTGAACATTATCATATTATCTAATTGAATTATAGACAACATTATGTTTTCGGACTTATTTGAATATATTGGTTAATATTAGTTTCTTACAAAGAAATTATTGATTGTTTAAGTATTATTTTAAGAATCACAAGGTTTACTTAAATATATTAATTTTTATTTAACGATAAATATTTATTAATTTATTTATTAGGCCTTATGTTTGTTTTAAAATTAAATTAATAAGAAATCAAACCTGCCTCAGAGGTGGCATGGTTCAAGACGTCACTCTCTCAATATACTAGACTACTTATGACAGGGATATTGGGGCTCAAATCCCGGTTGGGAATACTGTGGTCGGTATGTCCAAAATGTTTTTAAAATATCCCTTCACGCAAATGCTAGTACACTTCCCTTAAGCTAAACCCTACTCATCCTTAACAAAGAAGAATATTTAGTACATATTCGTATAGCATATTGAGTTAATAAGAAGCATTTCTAAAAAAAAGTTAGAAGCTTTGGTGTATGCATCGTCTAAAAGGCACTACTTGCCATTTAGACTAGTCTGCCAAAGATGGAGGTCAGGGTTCAATACCAGCCAGATGTACTGAGTTTGATTTTTATTAAATTGTTTTACACACTCCGTCTCCACAAACGCGAGTACACTTTTCCTAAAACTCAACCTTCTTAATCCATAAAACACTAGAGAAATTAGTACATAGGTGCGTATAGCCTAAACGAATAATAAAACGAGATGCTTAAAAACACATCTGAACCAATGGATTATATATAAATATAACATATAAACTAAGTTAACCTCTGGAACAGTCGCTTCCCACAGCCGCAAAGCTAAGAATTTAGCTTAAATGGGAAACCCACGTTTCACCAGTAATACGGATTTTTGACCTGTAGTAAAGTGACTTGGGAGTTTATATAGGTTAGGCAGGGCCATTTACTGTATATGGAATAGTATATCATCCACTAGGTATTAATTTGACGTGAGAAACCCAACTCAAACGTAGAAATCAGCTGTGACAGCGCAGCGTTATTGTAGCCCCAGCGATAGACTACGAGGGTGTTGGGGATCCAGGTGAGGAAGGATACTACCTACGGGTAGCCCCTGCGTTGACTCCCCCGGACTCTATTCCGGCCAGGGCCTACTCAGATTAACTGCTACAGTAGAGAAGGTACAGTTAGAGACCCGATCAGTCGTAAATTATTACAAGTTCTGTCTCTTATTCTACTCGAGTGGTATATTAAATCAACTTCAAGACTGAGAAGGAAATATGAAGGGGAGAACAGGTGTCAGCCAATCACGTCTTACAACAACAGTGCAGGTCAGAGCAGTCAGCAAGGGGGATAAGCGCATGCGCAGTGAGAGCAAACAGAAAGAGTCAATACGAAACGAGTGAAGACCCAACATTACAATTTCTTGATATGTTTGATTACTGCATTTGAACAAAATTAATATTATAGGTGATGACCTCGAAACATACTCACATAAACATTTAGGTCAAGGGGAGACCAGTCAGTAGGGTAGTTCATGAGACATAGACGATCTGTTGAGAATTGAAAAAGTCACATGATTGTGTGAGCTAATATCCATTCGCTAGATAAAGTTAGAAAGGACCTGAAAGAAATGGGGTGTAATGAGGTGGACTGGATAGAACTAGCTCAAAGTAGGGATAGGGTCTAATGAGGTGGACTGAATCGAACAAACTCAAGGTAGGTATAGGGTGTAATAAGGTGGACTGGATAGAACCAGCTCAAGATAGGAATAAGTTGAACTGAGGTGGACTGGATAGAACTAGCTGAACACAGGGATAAGGTGTAATGAGGTGAACTGGATACAGCCATCTCTATATGGGCTGAGGTGTAATGAGGTGGACTGGATAGAACCAGCTCAAGATAGCTATAAGGTGTATTGAGGTGGACTGGATAGAACCAGCTCTAGTTAGTGTTAGGTAGCGTGCTATCATAAGTGTGGCAGTAAACTTTAGTATCCCGAATGCCATAGAAAAAGTATGTAAACATGTTACCCAAAAGTTCTAGAAGGAAGTTTGTTATTGTTTTAATAGTTTATTTGTTTTAAAAATTAAAATCTATTTCTTAATATAAAGACTAAAGTTAAAATAAAAACGTTTCTATATACACTAAAATATTGACATTGAAATGGCTTTCTTTTGCGACTAAACTGGAATTAAAACGTGTCGAGGTTAAATAATTTAAAGACACTTCCTGGTAATTTCACATTTATGGAGGAGATAATTTATTTCATTCTCGTACGTTCGACCATCAAATAGTAGAAAACTACCACATGTGTGTGATGGGTTTAAGGGAGATAAACTTTTTTCACGCAATATAGAGGCCCCACGCTACGTGCTAACCTAGTATACGTGATGTATCATTATAGAGCCTTGGTACAAGTATTACAATTTTGAAGAAGCTATAGCAAAAAAGAAACTGAAATTGTTGCTACTTTGAAAAACCATAATATTTAATTTTAAAATACTAAAATAACTTAAATCGATAGTATTATGTTTGATTTAATATTATTAGTTTGCTTAACGTTTAGTTTCACTGCGGAGGAAAATTTAAACTTGGAATATTGATCAAATAACCACATTAATTAACATAAAAGTTAAAAGGTTTAGAAATTTTTAAAAAAGGGGTTTGGGAGTTGAATGCAAATAGTGGGTACTTTTAAACTTATAGAAACAAAAATATGTTCACATACTAGATATTTACTTTTATAGAGGTAGATAAAAAATATGAAAATATAAAAGGAAATATTTATCTCAATGGATATTCATAAAATATATCTAAGTACCAGCTATACTGGAGTATTATAATAATGAAAATAAACAACTGCTTGTGGCATAGCTTGGTGAAACAAGATTCTCTTTGAGAAACCATGATGATAATTTATTCCATATTTATATAAATTAGTTTATTACTATAGTTATTTATTAGTCAACAGTTAATGTATAGTGGGGCTATTTTATTATTTCAAATCAACACAAATTCCCTGTAAGAGACAGGCTTTACACCTATTATTCCTATAGAGGGATATCAAGATTGTGTTTTAATTAATGAATAATACATTAAATATTTTTCATCACTGGAAAATGAAAGTATAATTGATCTTTAAAGTTCATAAAATTTAAAAATTTTGAAATAAAAATATATACAGTCATTTCTTTAATTAATTTTCTAAAATGGAGTTCTCAGGTATATTTTACATTATACTTATGATTTTTATTTTTATTTTCATAGAAAATGTATATAAGTTAAGGTTACAAATAAATAATTTACAAGATTAGATGTTTTAAAATGGATTTAATAATTTTACCTACAACTCGTATTTGAAGAGAATTTATTTTAAGTTATAAAATAATGTCTACACTTTATCATAAAAACTTATTTAACAGTGGTTTACTGATAACATATTTTTCAAAATTTTAACTACAAATAGTAGAGTAATACAAAGAAAATATTTACGATTGTTTCGTACCAACTTTTTTCTGTGAGGGAGGAGAGTTTTGTGGCACACTGTATAAGCGCAAGAAAGCTCACATAATATACTAGTATTCTACCTTGAATATTCGTTCCTTAATGATTGGTCTTATGATGCATATTATTTATACGCATATAACGATGAAAATAGAAAAAAACAACTATTATTTTACTTGGGTTTGGCCAAAGAAATACTAATCTTGGAATATTCTGACTTTCAAATAAAAGCAAACTAATGATATGTTAGTAAAATAAAAATAAACTTCATTATTAATAAAAACAACAAGAGGAAAACAAAACTTTTGTTTGAGTTCGGTCATATCCTTAATACTTAGAGGAGCACCTTATTTGTATAAGTATTGAAAGAACATTCTGGAAAAAACATTTTTATAACCCTTTGTGATGTTTAAAGAAAACTCCAGAATATATCACTTTGATTGACAATCTTTTTATTTGTTTGAAAACTTCAAAATATTAGAGAAAAGACAGTTAAAAAAGATATGTATCTTTCCTTGTTCTTAAATTAAAATTAAATTAATCCAATTTATTTTATTTTAACGATGCCAAATCTATTATTATTGTACTTGTAGAAATTAAATAGGATAATTTTATATAAAAATGTAATTAGATAAATGAATTAATTTTAATTAATTATTACAAGGCTTACAATCTTTTAATTACTTTTAATGTCAAATAAAAATAGTTAATTTGTTGTAACACCTATTAAATAGAACGATACATGTATTTAATTTCACACACTTAATTTTCTACAAGTTACTTCTTATTATTATTATTTAGCACTGCGTCTTACTACCCGTTTGGGTTATACGCTTTAAGTACTAATTACACTAATGGATTAAGAACTGGGAAGGTTGAATTAGAGGAAGTGAACCCGAATTTGCGTGGAGGGAGAGTGGAAAACCGTTTAGAAAAAACCACCCCCAGTTCACCCAACCGAGATTCGAACCTCGATCTCCCCGTCCTCAGAAGTCGAGCTCAACACGACTGTTTCTTAGTTAATAAACTTTAAAACCTAGTGTAGCTAATCGTTTAATACATGCATTTGGAATGAGAAAGATTAGAGGGATAAAACTTGCGTGGACATAGGGATGGACTCAGAAGACCTTAGAAATGAATGATTAATTGAAAACTTGCCCTACTTCTTCTAAACGAGAAACAAAACTTTTTCTTACTGTCACAAGTATGACCAAATGACAAGCATTGACCATTAGATCATGTGATAACTGCAAGAATTTACACTGTTTTAATAAGGTTCTTTTCTAACTGTCATATTGCCACACTGAATTTGTATCATACAAATACTGGAAGACACACCTCAGTTGGCCTAAAGTGTGGGCCTAATGACGCCAGATCATTTGACTTTACGTAGTTTGATTTTAGTATAGATAAATTTGGTTGGATATAATTTTGAATAAATTCATTATGGCATCTTTTTGTTTGAAATTCATTTTATGCCAAATTAATTTATGCTATTTGACATTGATTAAATTAATTTTTAAGCCAAACTACTTTAGCTTAACTATTATTAGGTCAAATTACTATAAGCCAAGTGAATTTATCATGATTGTGACAACCCCAATTTAATTTCTATATTTATAAGAAAAAGTTTAAAATGTGTATGGATACATCTTCATCGGTGAGCAGGCAGACTCAGCAGGCATTCGAGTTGAGCCCACTCGAATTACAGAACAAATTATACCTGTCAACCAGTCCACATGAAATACGAAACAAAGGTGACCTGGCGGTCTAGGGGTAAGGTGTCAGACTTCTATGCTGGCGGCCGGGGTTCAATCCTCGGTCCCGGCACAGATTTATCTGATTACTGAACCCTTCCTTCGCCTCTGACAAGACATCTTGTGAATGTGGGGAATGCCAGGCCTCCACCGTGGTTCGGATTCCACGTTAAACTGTAGGTCCTCCATTTCATCTCACAATCACCCTACCATTACACATTAGCGTAAGTGCGTATAACCCGAACGGGTCGTAAGACGCGGTGCTAATAATAATAATAATAATTATGGAACAACCTGTAATCCCATTCAACTCCTAACAACTAACCTAACCTAATCTGGACTAGCCTAACCTAACATAATGTTACCTAATCTAACTTAGCCTAAACTAACCTAACCTCCATGTTCCATTTTGAACAAAGACATTATGAGTTTAATTTTTACCCCGCAGTTCGTGTAAGGGTATTACCGAGCCTGATGAGTTGTTACGCAATTCGTGTGAACCAATATACAAATAATGATAATATTTTTTGACTATTATTTTTATTTTTATACACATATTAGAATTTAGTTTTTAGCACATAAACATTATATGTATATTATTTATTATTAAGTGTGCTAATTATTAATTAAAAAAGGCACTCGATTTAACTTCACTAAAATAAAGACGATATTCATATTGTTGTTGATAAAATATGCCTTCTTCATTCCTATCAATTAGAGATATCAATAATTACGGATAGTAAGAACGAGTGGTAATACTTGGTTCAATATATATTTACCATACTATTATCATAAAAGTTTTCTAGTGGATAAAATTGCTATTTATTAATAAATTCTTTTGAAACGAATATTTAGTATGAGTTTGAATAAATTTAACTAAATAAATCTCACCATACATCAAATACTGCGATTTAAATTAAATTAAACAAAAAAGTGATCGAAGCCCTTACTCAACCCTGGACTTGTAAATCTCAGACCTTCTTTCCAATCTTTGAAGTCGACTCTTGTAGGCCTAATGGAAGGTGTACCACTTTGCTTTATACACTTAGGAAAAGGGATGGGAGGTAAAATCTCCCTTCAGGTGGTGGAGTCAGTAAAATTATGTACTGTTAATTTTGCGAATGTCTAATTTAATCGCTTCTCGAGTGTGTATATGTATGTATGTATGTATGTGTGTGTGTGTGTGTGTGTGTTAGAAGGGAGTAGTGGTCGTGCCAGAAACCTATAAACAACCACCCCTTATCTTCCCTATGTCTGTGTGTCCAGTGTTTAACCGGTGAGCTTCTATGTTTTGCCCCGATCTTCGTGTTTACGAAATGCACCAGTGTGTTAATTGGCCAATTGTCCAATGAGTTACAGACCGTTGAAAGCGTCAGACGCTGCCAATTAAACGTTTGGTATGTAGGTAACGGTTCTAGTCAACAATGGGTACGATATTCTAATATGCTTGAAGTTTTTTTTAATAGCCAACTAATAACTTAATCATGAATTTTATTTAGCTCCAACAATAATTTGAACGAATATTATTTATAACCAATCTCAAAGCTGGATTTAAAATAAATTAATACTTTTCTTTCATTATTCTAATACTGATAAATATAGAAAGATAAAATTGAAAAAAATATTATTGTTTACTAATAAAATATAATATACAATAATTATTATATTAATATTTTTTTTTTTTTGCTATATGGTGAAGATGTAGGAAACACTAATTAAGGAGAGTGTGAGTGTATATTTTATGACAAATACTTTTTTAGACAAGTTTAATAAAATATCTCTCCCGTATTAAAGGATTTTATTATTCATATGGCGACCACAATAGTTGTTGAATATCTGTCATGAGTATAACGGTATTAGATGACAAACTTTTTAAATAAAAAGAAAAAGTCATCATTAAATTCCAGGACACTCTTGACAGATATTCATCAATGGTTGTGGTCAACACGGGAATGAAATTAAACTTTTTTTTTCTATTAGTGAGTCCGACACTTTAGATTAGACGGTATAGTGTATACCTACATATCTAAGGGTTCCGGGCTCGATTCCTGGAATGGCTGAAAAATATATCATTGGTGAAATGTGGGTTTCCCCCTTCAGACTTTATGACTTACTGTGTAATGACTGGGTGTTGTGTCTGTTTTATATTTAAGTTAGTTTATAATTCATGCGCTGATATTATCAGTTAGGTCAGAAAGTATACGTGAAATACCTCAAATAAATTAAAATTCTAATTAAAAACTAGTTCATTTATTTTGCCCAAAATAATCATCTGATAATAAAGATTGCAAAATAATAGCCGCTTTCTTAACTTTCATACAACCCTAATTTCATCCATTTAGTTCACAATAATTATAAAATTGGATTGATTTACGGATACAAGTGTAGAAGTGTATACGCCATTTAATTTCACATTTCATCTTTATTTTTTTCTCGACGTATCTATACCCATAAGAGAGTCACACATTCAACCACACTAATAGGTCAGGAACGAAGAAGAAATATTTTAAAAAATGTTATAAACATTGCGTGGGGTTATCGTCCAAACAAGCTATTTAGGTAAAAACCTTCTCAGAACACCCGTTCAGTAATTGTTCTACGAGCGCTTCGTCACTGATAAAACTATATAAGCTATATTAAGGCACAATTAACAATGGTGTGAGATTATTAACTGTTAACATTTATATAGAATGGATAAAATAATGTAAACATATATTATGATCCTTACAATCAGCGTCCAAACGTACAATGGCAAATGCTTTCACGCACCTACTTTTCACACAAATTAGTGACCTACTCTGAAGAAACAAATTTCTGAGAAACTCCACCGGTATTTTATGTTGGCAAAAGTATTATATTGTTTAAAACTATCAAAAACCAGCTATGTTCATAATTATTAAATTATATTAATTCATTTTTATGATGTTATAAGCTCTTACACAGGTATAAGCTTAAAAATTAATATTTGTTTGTATGTATTTATTCTGTATCCAGGACAGGGAAGTAAAATTTAGTTTTAAGATTGGTCAAAGTTTTTTTTATACAGAAATTTGAATTTAAAAAAATATTCTCTCGATGTGGGAACATAATCTCGTTGATTTATCTAATTATAAAAAATAACACGTGTTAGATACTCTTGAAAATTATATTTTATAATACTCAGTTCCATGAATTTTATCCAGCCCATACGTGAAATTGAGAGTGTTTTAATATTTATGGATGAAATTCAAAGTTCTTAAATATTTAACTCAACTGCACTTAGTTTACCCAAAAACGTAAAAAATTTCACCTACAGACTGCTTAAGCTAAGAACTTTTATAATAGACTTTGCCATAGTGTATAAATCTAAAATTAATCTGCTACTTTTCAGTGTTAATGAAAGATGCAATCTTTCGTTTATAAAAACATATACTCTAATTTAAATAAAAACCGAAGACTCATTATAAAGTATTTACTCTCTCACAATGACTAGATGAAAAAATATTTCTTTAATACATAATTGTAGTACCAGACGTAAGAAAGCACCCGAGTTTATTTAACATAGGCCTACTTTTATTTAGCACTGCATCATACTACCCGTCAGGTTTATACGCTTATGCACTAATTACTCTAATGCACTAATTACTCTAATGTGTTAGCGATTAGAAAGAAAATATTTATAGGAAGTGTACCCATATTTGCGGAGAGAGAGAGAGAGAGAGAGAGAGAGAGAGAGAGAGAGAGAGAGAGAGAGAGAGAGAGAGAAAATCTATGCTCAGTACACCCGACCAAAATTCAGACCTCCATCTCCCTGTCATTGGCAGTACAGTCAAACACTGGATTAGCGCGTTTGGCCATGAAGCCATCGAAGCGGGTCATTAATTGTTCAAAAGTACAATTTTGTTAATACCCTAATACTCCCTGTATGTATTTATTTTTTGTCAACGTGATTATTATATTAAATAAAGGAGTATAAATATGCCCTTGAAATTCACTTTAAAATACTTGACTCTCACTGGTGATAATGCTAAGGTGTCAAGTTCACAATATATCTAAATTTCCGGTTACGTGAAGGTTTAGGTTTCAATCCTTGCTGGTTGAATTGAAGTGGGTTATTCACATGTAATATCATTGTGATATTTAATTGCTATCTATTCAATTATTTGAACTTTTAAAGCTTGAATATACTTAGGATAATTTAAAGGAAATGCACTCACGTCAGTAATAAAAGAGTATTTAGAAGACAAACAGGTACAAATCACATGTAAAAATTTTTACCTGAAGTGCACCCAACAATAGGCCTCAACCTCCTTTTCAATGTTAAGTGATTGCAAAATGGAGCCTATGTATAAACCGGTTGGCCACTGATTCGGGTAACGTAATAAACAATACTCATCTCAATAATAAAAATAATAATAATAATATTTTGCACCGCGTCTTACTACCCGTACGGGTTATACGCTTTAAGTATTAATTACGTTAATGGATAAGGAATTGGGAAGGTTGAATTAGGGGAAGTGAACCCACATTTGCGTGGAGGGAGAGTGTAAAACCATCTAGGAAAAAACACCCCCAGTTCACCCGACCGAGATTCGAGCCTCGATCTCCCCGTCCTCAGTATTAGAGCTCAACACGACAGGCGCGTTAGCCAACTACGCCACCGAGGCGGGTCTCAATGATAGGATAACGTGTCTATCGTTCAAAGTTCACAATTTGGTTTAGTGAAAATAAATATCATGAGGGAATACATAAAGGTATTTAAAATATTACATTATTCTCGAGAGTAAGAATCTCAAAAATAAGGTCAAAAACCTTTAATTTGAAAGTAAAAGTATTTCTTAAAAAAATTTAACATAAAAAAAGACAAGAAGTGTATCGACCACACGTATAGGCGAGTTACTAGAACCTGTCATAGCCCGCGTTATTAATGGCTTCAGCGGGACCTAATACATCTTTCTCTCTCTTCTTCTAGGCACCCCTTCTATCCACCCCATTCCCTCCCCTTAAATCACCTGATAGACCGTTACGGGGTGAAGTAAATCATGACCAGGTTAATTACAGAGTTGAAAACCTGCCCGTAATTTCGTTATTATTACATGTAATTATAGAGGTTTCAAAATTGTAAAGCATCTCTCTACATGCATGTTACATTGTAATCACTATCGCACGGCTATTTTCCGACTCAAGGTATAAGGGAATATTCTCCAAGGCTCCTTAGTCTGATAAGAAATAAGGTGGGAAAATGTACACCTGATGCCAGAAGATTTAATCGAGTATGCTTACAACAATTAATGATCTAAGAAATAAGGTATATCATCATAACTTATTATTACCTTTTCTATAACCAAGAGATGCCTATAGCTTATTTCTTTATTAACAAATAGGCAATAATTAGTTAAAAAACAATAGAACTAAGATCTTTTTGAAATAGCATTAAAAAAAATTGAGTTAATTTTGTTTGCTGTATGAAGTGTACGGTATACGGTATCAATTATAAATTTATGAAAATTTTACTCACCAAAAATTCTATTATAGTACTTTAAAAATAGATGTGTTTATTGTGAGCTGATAGCAATTATTTTGTAGTTATTAAATTAGAATCTGCTTTTTTAGTAACTAAAATATTGAGTTTCAACCGTAAGATAAAAGCACATACTTTAATCGATATTAATTAAAAGTTGGTTTGTATATAACAATATTAAAAAATATTAGCAAATATTTACTAGCTATTAATTAATATTTATTATTAAATAATATCAATTAGAAAATTGACTTAGGGTTTAAGTTAGATTTTCAAGTAAATTATCCATATTTAATGTATTAGAATAATATTTATATAATGTATAACACTATACTTTTGATAGAGTATTTATATGGTAAGGCCTCCACCATGGTTCGGATCCCACGTTAAACTGTAGGTCCTTCATTTCATCGCACAATCACCCTACCATTACACATTAGTGTAAGTGCGTATAACCCGAACGGGAATTAAGACTCGGTGCTAATAATAATAATAATAATAATAATAAGCTATATGGTATGGTGCACCGCACAAATTTTCTTTTTCTTTAATATTAACATAATGACATTTACTAAAAACTAAAAAAAAAAAAAAATTAAGCGAAATAATATACACTGTTTCAGAAATACTCCAACAAATATCGCAAATGTTATAATATACTTTGTTATAGGAACATAGAGAAAGAAGGATCATCTCTGTCCAACAAGGTGCATACAAATCAATTTTATGTGTCTAAATACTCCACAGAAATATGCAAAAGGTTTTCTAAAACTCATAGCTCAAACTGCACATAAATATTGTTTGAACCAAATGTAATTCAAAATCCAGATACACTTACATTCGGAAAACTATTCTAATACAATTAAATTCTTTTCAAAGTTTCGGCATACAGCGCCGGGAGAGTAGAGCTGTTCAAGCATGCGTGTACAACCGATTGCATATGAGTAAGGCATGCGGCACTATACACCTAGACATCTTGGAGCACAGCAGCAGAACATACCACTATTAATAGTAAACAACCCACCAGTTCATCTAGAAATGCTAATACGTTCTGAGGGTCTTCATTAACGGTCCTACAGCACATAAAGTAGTTGCTATTATTACATGTGCAGGTTCACGCACCTAAATCCTAGGCAACTTGTTGTACACGCCTGCTTAAACACCGTTGCTCTCCCAGCGTTGTACGTCTTAATTTTGAACACAATTTAATGGTATTACCATAATTTTACTGATGTAAGTGTATAGGGATCTTGTGTTAATTTTGGTTAAAACAATCTATATGTGCAGTTTGTGCTATGAGTTTACAAACACGCTGTATATATGTTCGTTTATAACTTATATATTATTAATTTTACAAAAATGTATTTCATACTAACATGTTTTTAACTTTAAGAGTACAACAACTTAACAATGATGAGGTTTTTTTCAAGTAGTTGCAGAAATATAATCAAAATTATAAACTTATGCTTATTTAAAGTGTCCTTAAACTTATTTTAATGGCAAAAAAGATAGCTGCCTTTTAGTTTGTGATGTTAAACAGTGTCTAGACGTAGATTTTTGAGAAAATAGATTTTATCTCTTTCTTTTCCTCCGATAGAGACACTAACTATAATTTCAGGTTAAGATATCTAGTTTAAAAAACCCCTCCGGAGGACCTTATGACAACTATATATACCAATTTTAAGGCTGAACGATAAAATTGCTATAAAGACTCGGACAGCAATTCAATAACCATTGTTTGTTTCAAAGGTGCATGAAATGTCGACATTTAACAAAATATCAAGTTTTTTTAATCGATCACAATACTTCTTTCTCCAAGGGGTTGAAACAAAGTTAATTGGACTTACATTTGTATATATTTAATGATTTTATTTCAGAATATTATTATATTATACTATTTTTTCTATCTAAATTGTGTTTTATATTCTTACTTTAGTGTGTTATTCAGTTTCACAACTGAAATATTATATAGGTTCACATTGATAAATATTTTCTAAATTAACTATTTGAGATGAGTTGAAAATTTATTTTCATTTTGATATTGAGGTCATAATGTTCATTTCAGGTATTATTTTACTCTCCCTTAATAATAGGTGTGATGAAAACTAACTAATGTATTAGTTATGATTACGTTAATTGATGTATATGTTTACATAATTTATCACCACAAGAGCTATAATCGTAAGTTTTACATAATGGTTTTGTTTGTTAACTGAGATAATATTAGGTGCTAGTTTATAAATTCAAGTCGGTGACCTGGCGGTTTAGGGGTAAGGTGTCAGACTTCTATGCTGGCAGCCGGGGTTCGATCCTCGGTCCTGGCAAAGATTTATCTGAATACCAAACCCTTCCTTCACCTCTGACAAGACATCTTGTGAATGTGGGGAGTGCCAGGCCTCCACCGTGGTTCGGATTCCACGTTAAACTGTAGTTCCTTCATTTCATTTCACAATCACCCTACCATTACACATTAGCGTAAGTGCGTATAACCCGAACGGGTAGTAAGACGCGGTGCTAATAATAATAATAATAATAATATTATTGGTAAACAACTTTGACTGTATTATTTTTATTTCAACCTTTTAGGAAGTTAACTTATTGTTTTTGTAAACTCTACATACTCTAACAAAAAGAAAAGACTAACAAAGGCAAAAAAAAAAGGCAACCCTACTTCGGAGGGTGTGCGTTTCTGTCAATGTGTTTGTATTCCATTATTTAAACTTTCTAACTAATTGATGGATCTCCACCAAGTTTGAAGCATTTTACCCACCGATACATTTCTAGGTTTGGTGTATTTTCTTCTTTCAGCCCACTATTTGGGATTTAGGGATGACCATGGTTTTACAAATGGATGCTAATAACTATATATTTTGAGTTATAAAATATGGTACAATGTTATTTCAGATAATTGGTTATATTAAACCTATTAATAATATTAGTTTTAGAGCTACGAGATATAAACAATTATTGCTGAATTACTCCAAAATATTTTAAAATGTAGGTAGAAGTGGCAAAAACTAAAAAAAACAAACAAATTATTTGTTATTATAGATAAATTTTATATAAGTGCATGCAAATAACTTATAATTATTTGGTTGCATAAAACCATATTAACTGTTTCAATAATGCGCCAAATTTTGAATTTACTGTATAGGAATCCAACATTTTAGTTTTCACATTTGAATATTAAAGCTTGTAATTAGACAGGTATACATTTTTCTACCTTATTTACCTGTAATGATATCTGCAAAATTATGCAATTATAATATTTATCTTATAGGCACATGTGTTCTGTAAATACTATGTTGATAAGGACCAAAAAGTTCAAGTCCAACTCATTAAGATAGTAACTCTACACATTGAGCTAAGGGTTACAGGTTCACTTTCCTACCTCACAAGCAAATATTTTATTAGTGAACTCAGGATTACCCTAATTTAACCTTATTGAATTATGATCAGGGAGGCTGGGTGTGATATTTGTTCTAGAATAAAGTTAGTTTGTAATTCGTGTGCAAATATGATATGTATATTCAAAAAGGGAGGAATAAAACCCCAAACTAATGTGTAAAAGATATTAATATTTATATTAAATTATGATAAACTCAATAGTAGAGTAGTCTAGTTTCATAGTAAACGAAAAAAACTTTTATCCTGGATACTATGTTTTATTATTATTATTAGCACCGCGTCTTACTACCCGTTCGGGTTATACGCACTTACGCTAATGTGTATGGTAGGGTGATTGTGAGATGAAATGGAGGACCTACAGTTTAACGTGGAATCCGAACCACGGTGGAGGCCTGGCATTCCTCACATTCACAAGATGTCTTGTCAGAGGTGAAGGAAGGGTTTGGTAATCAGATAAATCTTTGCCGGGACCGAGGATCGAACCCCGGCCGCCAGCGTAGAAGTCTGACACCTTACCCCTAGACCGCCAGGTCACCTTACTATGTTTTGATATCCGACATTGGCAATAAGTTATTTTTTGCAGATTATAGCTTTCCAATAACTTTCTCTTTCATGAAGTTTATCTTTATGGCTAGTACCTAAAAGAGTAAGCTTATTTGACTAGTTTCAAGATTTGTAAATTATCATTTCATAGCTAGCTAGGGTTAGTTGCAAGGCATAGAGTGATTTGAAGTTGAGCAAAGTTAATTGAAAGTGTACCGGTGAAATTATCTCATCTCTAGGTAGAATACGATATCAAAGTAAATACATTTCAATGTAGGGAATGTAAATCAGATTCTACGCACGAGTGGTAAATTGAGGGAGAGTGGATGAGAACACTTTATAGGTACAGTTTTAATAAGACATGCTTATTATGGCGTCACTCTACAATATGTGACTGATTAGGGTTTGTAAATTTACTTTTAAAATTATTTAAGTATTATACCATCGTCGTGTTCTAGAAATTAATTCACAACTGTATTAGCTAAACAATACTGGATTAGTGTGAAACATATTTTCACTTTTTCATTCAATCAAATGACCAAAATGTTATAATAAAAACAAGATATAATAAATAACAAAACAAAACCTAATCTTAAATAGACAAGTATATAAAAGTTTAGGCTTTCTTTGTAAAAAGTAAATTTCTGTCAGCTATTATGTAAGAGTGGATAAAGTGATAATGAACTAAGTTGGTTCTATTTTTATTAAATTAATTTTCAAAAGTTTAAAAACAGGTGATGACCTACAAAATTTAATTGTTAATATTGAAAACGGGCTTGGGCACCTATCATGTCTAAGTTTGACCTTGTAGCTGGTTAATAGTGAATGAGAAAAACTGGTTTAATTAGGAGATGCCTCGATTAAAGAATAAAGGGGATGCCAGGATTTAAGGTATCAAATATATACTTTTTAGTAAGAATTAGTTCCCTTTAGATAAACTGTTAAAATTGTTCCATGAAATAGATATTTTGCCATATTTATCACCACTAAGCAGGTTCCTTAACATTGACCTTTATTTAGAATTTAATATGCCAATTAGCATTATCATAGTGTTTATTTTTTAAGATTAACTTGTGTGGCCGTATTTACGCGGGCGTAAATTTGTTTGAAAGAAATACTGGATAGTTGCTCTTTTCCCACACAAACTTTCAATAAATTGAGCCCATATTCATTCAATAATGCATCTATACTTCTAAAATGTCCAATAAATGCACATTTAATTGCGCAACTTCATCATTTTATGGATACAAATTGGCCATTTGAAACATCAGTTGGACTCAGACTATTTACAAATGTTTCATGTGTGAATATTTCCTTGAACATTTACAAAATATTTTTCAAGAAATCATTTTGTTTTCCATCACCCAATGTAATTAGCTAATAACAGACTCTGCCTTAAAATATGCCTGAAAAATGCCCCTGGGCATGGGAAGATTCCTGAATAGCTTCTTGGTTAAATTATTAGCTTACCAAGCCAAAGGTCCCGGGTTAAATTACCGTGCCCAAGCTTCATATTACAGTTTAAATACTATATTACAGAAGCTACGATCGATATACCGTGAATTTTTGGTTAAATTTAAGGATTAAAAACTCTTTCAAAAAACGAAACAATCAAATACTTGTCAGGACGATTAATGACCTATGAGCATATGGTAGAAAATGGTATGCAATAACTAAAGTAATCTCCAAACAGAAAAACTTTTCTCCCAAACAATAAATTATTATTGTTTGCAGCCTAATATGTAATAAATTATTAACTGCATCTGGTGCATGGGACTGAAGCATAATTTACACACTCCTTATTAACAGTTTGACCTCGTATAAAGGTTTATTGTTCAATGTCATCCTCATGCATGTGTTTGTCTTGAATTCAACGCCAACTGCATGCTGCTGCAAACATTTTCTTCCTTATTTGTATCAGCCATATCTTATATGAATTCTAGCAGGTAATGCGGAGGCTTCCTATAGTTTAAGGTCTTCCAACTGTTATATGCATGGTCAGTATATTATATACATATTGAAGAGTAAACATGTTTAAAATCCAAATACCGGAAAGTATGACTATCACCTTTCCTGGAAAAGTCTTCTGTGAAGTTATCAAATAAACACTCTCTCATTTACTTAAATGAAACTGATGAACCAGATAAAGAAATAAGTTCAAAGAGCCACTTGAAAGTCTATGGGCTTTTCACTTAGAAAACTTATTTCTTTTAATGTATACTTCCACAATCTTTAATTTCCATGATGAGTTTTAATTAAAGTAGTCATTGATGTATGAATATATATATATATATATATATATATATGTGTGTGTGTGTGTGTTTGTGTGAATGTTATCCCAAATTAAATAATGATGTTTAATATAGGCTATGCAAATTTTATTTTACATAAAATGCTTATTTTATACATAAATATGGAGACGAAAAAACATATAAAACTATAAAATCAGGTAAATGTTATATAATCCGCCATTTCAATTGAGTCTAAGACTTTAATTTATTAACGTCATCTTTGTATTTACTTAATTTTACAGTGAAAACAACATTTCATTAAATTAAAATAATTATCTAAAATATTTACATAGTTTGTGAAATTTAATAAGATTTCAAGTTTTAATATTTTGAGCAACTTTTGAGTGGTTATTCTACAATTTCACTAAACTTACAGTTCTTGGCTCATCGAAAAGTATTAAAAAACCCTCTTGTCAGTAATACATACATGTATACATACATACATACATACATACATACATACATACGTACATACATACGTGCATACACACCTACATACATACATACATACATACATACATACCTTCATACCTTCATACATACCTTCATACATATATACATACATACATACATACATACCATACATACATAAACCACTAAACTTTAATATTATAGATGTTTGAACCTCTAAAACAAATATTTTAACAAACTTAAGATAGTTAATGGACTTCTTCCAAGTTTATAACATTACATAACATAATTTGTTTTCTTGCACCTGAAGAAAGTAATGTCCTATAAAATTATCTTTTAACATACTATATAATATACAAATAAAATATTGTAATTGTCATTTTATGTGTTCATATGTGATAAAAACATATAACAAAACTATCACAATAGATCAAATGTTTTGTTTTAAAATTGTCCATACAGCTGAGTTTATTTCCACGTTGAAGCTAAGTAACTGCAAACTATTAATATTGTTACTAGTAGTAGATCTGTCTTACGACAGGACCATTCCTTTTGCCAGTGGACTTAGACTACCAATGTACCAGATCCTGTGCCCCCTCCTTTGGCTCCCAGAATTTCTCTTAATTCCTTAATGTCATCCAATATTTGAATATTACTTCTTCTTTCCACTCATATTGATTGATTAACAAAGAATAATAAAACCCATTTTTGTAGTTTTCAAGAAAAATGGGTGCCACTTTGATTATAAATCTATTCTACATGTTTTTATAAGTGTTTTAAAACTATTCGTATATTTTTTGAATCAAGTCTTATATAATGAACATTAGTTAATAAGATATGTATATGTTTTTCCACCCCACTTCACTACTTTTTTTTTGCTCAATGCATATATATTAATTTCGTTAATGTTGTAGAAAAGAGCAAGGTATAATTTAGAAGAAATGTACACACGTTTTCATCAAAGGAGAGCAGCTGTAAATCATTTAGAAGAACTCAACTTAGCCCACCCAATCGGGATTTGAACCCCGATCTCCTCATCAATGACAATCTGGTTTATTGCGCGAAAGTGACTCTTTATATTATTTGATCAACTATTATTGAAACATGTAGTGCTAGATATTTTTATTTCAGTATTTAAAATTTCCCATTTCTAGTAATTTCAACTTTTATTTCATTTAATTTATTTTGCTGATCACATCATTGTGAAGAAAGAGGTATTAGGTTTGGAGTACATTTATAATACACACTTAAAATTTTATATTTTATTTTTAGAAGTATCACTGTACAAATGCCTCCGTTCTTAATCTCCTTTTCATTGTTTCCTTCTTTCTTATTTCTCAATGATAAATCCCCATAGAAGTTCTGTTGAGCTCTCTAATTAACGACATTAAGATTTTTATCACTAAAGAGAGGAAGGAATCACGTTATCACTTCTTTCTTTCGACCTCCGTTGAGAATTCCTTTCACTGCGTAAGACTATTGTTTTGTTTAGACTATTGTTTATGTTTAGATTATGGTTTATTTTCAAAATAATGTTTATGGTCAGATGGTTTATCTTCAAACTATTGTTTTGACTATCTTTTTATATTCAGACCATTGTTTATATTAATACTATTGCTTACGTTCAGACTATTGTTTAGTTTAACACTATTGCGTACGTTCCGACTATTGTTTAGTTTAACACTATTGCGTACGTTCCGATGCTTGTTTATATGCAGACTATTGTTTACTTTCAAGTTATTTTTTACGTTAAAACTATTTTTATATTAAGATCATGGTTTACTTACAGATCATTTTTACTTTCATAATATTTTTTTATCTTCAGAGTATGCTTTAGTTTCAGACGATTGCCTACTTTCAGACTATTGTTAACTTTCAGATTATTGTTTATATTTATATTATTGTTTACTTTCAGACTATTGTTTACTTTCAGACGATTGTTTACTTTCAGAATATTTTTTATGTTCAGAGTAAACGTGATTCAAGTTGGCCCGCCACATTGCTGAAAAAAAACTTTTTTTTGTCTAATCGTTTGTGCTCTATTTGTGCTCATATGTGCCCGAACATGAACATTTGTGCTGTGAAACTGGCCAATTTAAAAAATATTTAATGTGGCGGGCCAACTTGAGCTCAAGCTAGCCCGCCACATATTGAAAATTTGCTGAAAAAAAACTTTTTTTTGTCTAATCGTTTGTGCTCTATTTGTGCTCATATGTGCCCGAACATGAACATTTGTGCTGTGAAACTGGCCAATTTAAAAAATATTTAATGTGGCGGGCCAACTTGAGCTCAAGCTAGCCCGCCACATATTGAAAAACACAACATAACAAAATTTATTTAAGTCAATCCATTGTGCTCCGTTTGTGCTCATATGTGCCCGAAAATGAACATTTGTGCTTTAAAATTAGAAAATCTAGAGAACATTTAATGTGGCGGGCTAACTTGAGCATTCCCTATATCATAACCTGTAGAAAAATTGAGCTCAAGCTGGCCCGCCACATTTTTAAATATCATTGTAACAAAATTCTGTTAACACCATTCGATTAAGCTTCGTTTGTGCTCATATGTGCCCGAAAATGAATATTTGTGCTCTAAAATTAGGCATGCTATATAACATTTAATGTGGCGGGCTAGGTTGAGCCTTCCCTATACCATAACATGTAGAAAAATTGAGTTCAAGCTGGCCCGCCACATTTTAAGATATCAATTTAACAAAATTCTGTTTTTACCAATCGTTTTTATTTCGTTTGTGCTCATATGTGCCTGAACATGAACGTTAGTGCTGTGAACCTAGGCCTTTTATATATCATTTAATTAAGGCGATCCAACTAGAGCTCAAGCTAACCCGCCACATATTGAAAACCAAACATAACAACATTCTATTTTCACCATATTAAATGTTCTCTAGATTTTCTAATTTTAAAGCACAAATGTTCATTTTCGAGCACATATGAGCACAAACTAAGCACAAAATAATGGTGAAAATAAAATGTTGTTATGTTTGGTTTTCAATATGTGGCGGGTTAGCTTGAGCTCTAGTTGGATCGCCTTAATTAAATGATATATAAAAGGCCTAGGTTCACAGCACTAACGTTCATGTTCAGGCACATATGAGCACAAACGAAATAAAAACGATTGGTAAAAACAGAATTTTGTTAAATTGATATCTCAAAATGTGGCGGGCCAGCTTGAACTCAATTTTTCTACATGTTATGGTATAGGGAAGGCTCAACCTAGCCCGCCACATTAAATGTTATATAGCATGCCTAATTTTAGAGCACAAATATTCATTTTCGGGCACATATGAGCACAAACGAAGCTTAATCGAATGATGAAAACAGAATTTCGTTACAATAATATTTAAAAATGTGGCGGGCCAGCTTGAGCTCAATTTTTCTACAGGTTATGATATAGGGAATGCTCAAGTTAGCCCGCCACATTAAATGTTCTCTAGATTTTCTAATTTTAAAGCACAAATGTTCATTTTCGGGCACATATGAGCACAAACGGAGCACAATGGATTGACTTAAATAAATTTTGTTATGTTGTGTTTTTCAATATGTGGCGGGCTAGCTTGAGCTCAAGTTGGCCCGTCACATTAAATATTTTTTAAATTGGCCAGTTTCACAGCACAAATGTTCATGTTCGGGCACATATGAGCACAAATAGAGCACAAACGATTAGACAAAAAAAAATTTCAGCAATGTGGCGGGCCAACTTGAGTCACGTTCAGAGTAAGCTTTAATTTTAGACGATTGTCTACTCTCAGACTATTGTTTACTTTCAGATTAATGTTTATATTTATTTTCTTGTTTACTTTCAAACTATCTTTTACTTTCATACTATTGTTTCCGTTTAGATTAAGGCTTACTTTCTATTGCTGGCCAAGTGAAAGTTCAACAAATAATAATGTTTATTTCTTAACACCGTGTCTTACTATCCATTTCAGGTTCTAAGCTTATACATTATTATTATTATTATTATTATTATTATTATTATTATTATTATTATTATTATTATTAGCACCGCGTCTTATTACCCGTTCGGGCTATACGCACTTACGCTAATTTGTAATGGTGGGGTGATTGTGAGATGAAATGGAGGACCTACAGTTTAACGTGGAATCCGAACCACGGTGGAGGCCTGGCATTCCCCACATTCACAAGATGTCTTGTCAGAGGTGAAGGAAGGGTTTGGTAATCAGATTAATATGTGCCGGGACCGAGGATTGAACCCCGGCCGCCAGCACAGAAGGCTGACACCTTACCCCTAGACCACCAGGTCACCTATTTATACATACCTATTTATCATTATTATAGTTATGGAAGATTTATTTTTGCTATCCGTGAAACAAATATTGTAGCTTAAATATTCAAATGAATATTTAAGATTCGTAATCATAAAATATTAATAAAAACATCGTTAGCAATAAATGTAGTGTACATTAATGTGTTTGACCTTAATTCTATACTCTTTGGTTCAAGCATTAAATTATTTTATTGGTCGTGATATTTTAAAAAAAAATATTATATTAATAAACATTTACTTTTAAAATCTAGTTTATTTCGATTAGGAAAAAAATACATAATCATTAAAATACCACGGTTTAAAGCTGGCATTTTAAAATGGCCGCCAATGGGCCTCAAAAGGATCGATAAGATGAACCAATATATAATGCGACGGGATCAATCCCACTATTAATTTTGTAAGAATACACCATATATAAATTTGACCGTGAAGTTTCACCATTATATCGTATAATCAATCATGTATTTTTGCTATACCAAATCGTTATTATTTTGTTTATGTTAACCACTAAATATTATGATAAAGTTACTTTAACACTTTTACATGAAATAAAACATTTACTACTACCTGTTATAAATAGTTTAGTTCTTAAACAACTATTTATCTCAATTCTATAATGGCAATGATTTTAAATCTTGAGTTTTTGAATTATTAAAATGTTTAGAATACTGAATATTCTCAAAATAAAAATAAAGACTCTTCAAAAGTCTCAGTTTAATAAGTTGGCTTTCTCTTAGGTATGAGAATACATGGACAATTAATTATCTTGGTAGACAGAACCTTTTCCAAGGAGTAGAAATTGAACTACCGTGTTGCTAAAGCAACCCAAACGGATTTCTAGTTGATTGGTTTCCTGTTGCTCCCATATTAGTGTGGAGAAGGCCGCCACTATTTCTGTGGTGTTGATTTGTATTGGTGAAATACATCTTTGGATTATGAAGGTGTTTTTCTCAGGTGAAAAGACGGTAAGGGCCAGGTCATGATGCTCTTTGGAAAACCATGATAGCTTTTGATCAATATGTTTCTTTAAAAATAATATTATTTATTTTCTCTCTATGATGAACTTTGATGCTATTTTATTAAAACTATTTATGTAACACTCTATTAATTTGCTTATCTTTATTTATTATGTTAATTAAGTCAATATTGTTTTGCTAATGGACTGAATTTGTTTGTGTACTCAATTTGTGAACATGTTAATATTTTCTCTCAAATATTAATTAAATTTTAACTTAACAATGATTATTATGATTGGTTTGTGATTGATATAGTTTTATCAAGATTGTACAACACAGAACTATAAAAAAGTGGTCAACCGGATGTTAAACGTTTAAAGTATATATAATTTTGGTGCGGTTTAGCCTTTCGAAGTACGGATCAAAATGCTGGTTATAATAAACAATTATTTATAAAACATAATCGTAAATACTTTCTCGTTTGGAATAATATATATATATATATATATATATTGAGAATCAGTTACAATTATTGGTTATAAATGGTCTATCTTCATATGAACGTTTATTCTTAAATATAATCTAGAGAGATATCTATTATATCAAATATACACTAAATTTTAATTTTGAACATAAAACGTAAAACCATATTAGATAAATAAAACTTTCAAATACTAGTAGTTAAATATTCGTTCTTAAAATATATTATTTCCAAAAAAATAGGTAAATAGGGTTATTTGTTATCTAAAATATTATTTATAGATAACTTTAAAAAAACAATCACTATATACATTTTGGAAAATTTTGAGCTTTCAAAAAATAAACAAAAACCTTTCTTAATTCCAAATCTACAGATAAAATAATGATTTTTGTTTGAGGTATCGCCATATAACTTTAAAAAATTAAGTCTCAACTTACTGATTTACCTACAAACGGAAAGACAAAGATAGTAATATACATAATATTATAAAACGCACTATTTTTACTTCGGGGGCACATAAAATGTAAAGCATCCTTCATAATATCGAACTGGAAATTTACATGAATAACATAGCTTACTTTCTTTGAGTGATATAGTAACAATATAAAATAGTTCATTCAACTAAAATTAAAATCTTACAACTTACTTGGACGGAGATCCTAAAGCTTAAATCAACTCTAAACTGTGTGTATATATATATTACTTTAGAGTTGATTACTTTACTCATACTAAGTAAACTGAATCGTTTTATAAGAATGCCTTCAAAATAATATCCATTCATATTTACAGTTTGATTTTATATTTTGAGATTTTATATATATATATCCAGATCTTTCATAGTATTCTAGAGGAAGGTAAACTGGAAAATTTAGGAAAATAGTGTCAGTTTTGATAAAAATAAGATATAACTAATAATAAATTACCACGTCAGTGTTGGTTATAAATAATTTCACTTGATTTATAAAGAAACCCACACTCAATAGGCGATTTTAAATAGCAAGAACTATAAATATTTTTGAATCATCATCCTTTTCTCCTTTTTAACATTTATACAGAAAAAGGTATATTGTATACCAATTACTAATTTATTTTCCCCATTTCACCTTATAGACCATCCGAACTATGCTCACATTAATTACATTTGTAAGGAAGGTATATTAAATTTTGACTTTAAAGGAAAGCTACTCTTATCTGCGGGGAGTGAGAAAGTGAAATGATTAAGAGAAAATCACCTTTTAACCTCAATACCCCCGTTTTCAACAAACAAAAATTTTCAATATCTAGATTTAGTCTGCATATTAACTGATGCATCCTCTATAGAAAATTAAATAGTTAAAATATATTATTTAAAATTATTAATTAGTCAGATAATCTCGTTTATTACTGGACGAATCCAACTAGTAGATTATTGAAAACATTTGACATTGTTTAAGGATGGAACCTTGTATCTGTAGGTGCAAAAATACCTTTTAGAGAAGAACAAATAATATTTTGATGTATTAACTAGCTAAAATGTGATATTTATTAATTACGGTTATAGCCGCAACAGAATATCTAAATATAAACATGAAAATCGAACTCAAGACCTTTGGTTTAGTACGCCAATGCACTAACCACTAAGATATTTAGGAAACGTCCCAAGCCCAGAGCCATTCTCTACTCATATTTTAAGGCAGAGTCTGTGATGGACGGGAAGACATCGTGACCTATTTAATCCACCATATTGTAATCATACAGTTGGTGGCAACAGCCAACTTCTGAGTCGATGCTCACTGTGTTATCTGATAGCTCGTGATCTAAATTGTTCCCACATTTGTAGCCGAAGATTTCTGAAAATCCATCACAGACTTTACCTTAAAATATGAGTGAAGAATGGCCCTAGGGATGGGTCTATTCTTGGCTAGCTCAGTGGTTAGAGCATTGTTGTACTCAGGCAAAAATTCCGGGCTCGATTCCCATATTTAGATGATTTTTTTTTTTCAAATAAAAATAAGAATACAATATAATTTTGTCAACAGATCTTCACAGCTAGAGTATGGTAATAAAATATTTGTAAACATATAGGAGCAACTAACTTAGGAGCGTCAGCAGAGGGCAGCTCATATTTTTTGTAAATATTGATCACGAATGGTAAAGAGCACGTTACGAAAAAGAGTAGGTTTACGTCAAATTGTGGTTAAATTACATTTTACGCCACCTGCTTGCCACGTTTTGACCGACTAATGTGTTAGTTTATTACAAAAACTTTTGTCCTACATTTGTCTTTATTAGATTATTCTCATGACTCATTCGCTACGCTGGAGCTGGACTGACCTGTACCTCAATTAACGCTTAGCATAAAATGAGACCTTGCACAGGCTCAAGAAAGAACAAACTATTCGCGTCTTTAAAGATTTCAAGGACACTTGACTCAATGTAAGGAAACTGAATCGTTCTTATAAGAATGCCTTCTAAATAATAGCCATATAAATTAGAGTTTGATGTTATAATTTGAGATTTTTTAATATATATAGCACTGCCTCTTACTACCCGTTCAGGCTATGTGCATCTTTATTATTTACGTTGATTTGTAAGGATTTTTTTTAGCATCAAGTATTACTGGTTAATATTATTAATACTATTACTATTATAATTCTAGCAGTGCGTCTTACTACTCGTTCTGGTTTAACGCATATGAATTAGGGATTAGAAAATGTTGCCAAATTTGTGTGGAGGGAACTAAAAAATTATTTAAGTAAACTCCAAACTAATTACATCCCACATTGATTAAAACCCTGGTGTACCTACTATGGCAGCCTAGTGTATTGAAAGAGTTACGTCTTAAACTATGCGGTCACCGAAGTGACTTACAAGGATACAAAACTTGAATTCAGAGGAAGTATACTCGCACTGGCGTTGAGAAAGAGTGGAAAATCATTTAGGTAAGAAATTACTCCTATTACGTCCAGAGAGGATTTGAGCTCCGATTTATCCGTGGACAACAGTCCAATCTATCGTGGGATTGACTCGTTATACCATGTGGCCACCGAAGCGGGTATGCCAAGAGTTAAGGGACCTGTATTGACCCTCTATGGACTTTATGGGAGGTCTGAGAGACTTTGTGCACGCTCCTATACCAACGTCTATGGCATGGCCTATATAGAAGATGCGCCGGCCCAGAATTTGAGCTTCAGCTCTGATGATGGCACTGGTCCTCTCTCGGGCCGTGAAGAGAATAACAATGTGAAGCCACTGTGAGGACTGTCATTACTGCCCTCCTTTTTTTTTCTTACTCCTTCCTCCTCTTCACCCCCCGCCCCAACCTATCACCATGTTTTGGTCCAATGCGTATGGACCAGAAGGGGTGAAGAGGGTGAAAATAAAAGAGGTCAGGGGTATGAGGGGAAGAAAGACAAGAGGAAACTCATGGGCTCTGGAATGCAATTATAGTGCGGGGTAAAACTTTCCTTGTAATCTTTTTCGCTATACAAGTAGAATACAATTTTCCCTTGTACATATTCGGAGACTTTGGGCCTTTATGATCACCTCTACGCCCATTGGGATGGACAAAATTAAACAACTTATTTTTCATTTATTTGAGTCTTTGGGAAACTTTTTTTTTGGTCTGTAAAATGTTATTAGACAAAATTATTAACTACACCCACAAGGATATAAAACACATTTAATTTAAATAAATTCTAAGACACAATCTACATAATTTTCTATGCAATCTATTATTTATAGATTTAGACAAACTCTTCATAAATAATCCATAAATAAACTAACTTCATTTTTTTTAAACACAAATGTGCATTATTATTTATAATATAAAAACACTTCCCAGATTAACTAGTTTGAAACAAAACGCTACAGCCATTTATTAGAGAGTTCATAATTTCAAAAATTATAATAATTAATAATGATCATACTATCCTTAAATTAATTCTCTACTACTCCCATCAATCCCCGAGAATAATAAGTATATATTGTTACTCATCATATAAAGATATTCCCATATATATATTTCAATAAAATAAAAACAAATAATTTTCAGAAAATATCTAATTTTTGAAAAACATAGTTTCAGTAAACTAACATTAATAATGGAGCTAGGATAAAAATAAATATTTCATATAAGTATAACCAATCATACAAATAATTATCAAGTCTTTACAAAATAAACCTAATGGTTTCAGATGTAGTCTCAGGGACAGACATCTATCAGGACATAATTGCAAGACCTAATTTTTAGGATATGGTGTCACATAATAAATAGTCTCAAAAAAAAATATTTCATAACAACCAAATGTATACATATGAGAAACTCAAAAGAAGCATTAATATGTGTAGTTTTATTTTACATAATTATATATTTTTGAATATATCTAATTTTTTTTTACTTTCTAATAACAACTATTATTTATTATTGTATGTAATATTGTATCACTTTAGGATGGAAATATTTCCTATTAGAGGAAAATGTAAGATGTGCAAGCCTTATGTTGCGTAAATATTATGTTGCCATTCATATTAACTACGCTCCAAACACAATTATTTGAATATTATTACTATCTTTTCACCCTAGATAAATCCTAAATTTTCTTTAATGTGTCACATATAATGTCAGCCACTTATTACTAATGAAGATATGTAATATTTTAATGGTAACCCGGATAAACTTACTATTGAAGTTTATTAAACATATCATAGATGCATTTAAACTAGATTTGCAGGTACTTGTATATTATTCAAATATAGAAGGATTTAAGGACGCTCGTTGTATGACTAGCTTTAAAAAACTGAAAGCATATATTATTAGTTCAATATTGTATTGTTTGGGCTGATTCCAATTCTGAATCCGATCACCAGCCAATAGTGACACAATCGGCTAAGCCAATGATCGGCATTTGGTTCATTGATTCTTATAACTGACCTTTTGTTCTTTTGTTAACGGTGCTGCATACCTTACATAGTAGGTACTGATGGATCGTCGTTGTTAAATACCTGTCCTTTAATCTGTTGCTCTGAAAGTTCAAGAGGATGGCTGCTAATGTACTCAAAGTAAACACTTATTTTCAAAGACAGGGAGATGAGCTCAGTGGGTGGGAGGGATTTGTGTTGTAAATAAAAAGTTTAGCTAGTGAGATAGTTTGTGTGAGTAAGAGAAAAGAATTATGACAGGGTGGATGCCAATTATCTATTCAATGTCAACCTATAAAAAGATGTATGAACAACGAGAGCAGGGTTCAAGAGAAGCTTAAATCTAGGATTATCTCTAAATTGCTAAGCTGAGGAAGATTCAATATGAGCTAAAGCTTTGGAAGATACAAGGTAAGCTAGAACTTTGGAAAATTGAAAGTAAAATAAAATTAGGGAGGATTCAAAGTAAAATACAAGTGGGAAGGATTCAAGGTAAAATAAAACTGGGGAGGATTCAAGGTAAAATACAACTGGGAAGGATTCAAGGTAAAATAAAACTGGGGAGGATTCAAGGTAAAATACAACTGGGGAGGATTCAAGGTAAAATACAACTGGAGAGGATTCAAGGTAAAATACAACTGTGGAGGATTCAAGGTAAAATACCACTGGGGAGGATTCAAGGTAAAATAAAACTGGGGAGGATTCAAGGTAAAATACAACTGGGAAGGATTCAAGGTAAAATAAAACTGGGGAGGATTCAAGGTAAAATAAAACTGGGGAGGATTCAAGGTAAAATAAAACTGGGGAGGATTCAAGGTAAAATACAACTGGGAAGGATTCAAGTTAAAATAAATATGGGGAGGATTCAAGGTAAAATAAAAATTGGGAGGATTCAAGGTAAAATAAAACTGGGGAGGATTCAAGGTAAAATACAACTGGGAAGGATTCAAGTTAAAATAAAACTGGGGAGGATTCAAGGTAAAATACAACTGGGGAGGATTCAAGGTAAAATAAAACTGGGGAGGATTCAAGGTAAAATACAACTGGGAAGGATTCAAGGTTAAATACAACTGGGGAGGATTCAAGGTTAAATAAACCTGGAGAGGATTCAAGGTAAATTAAAACTCGGTATGATTCAAGGTAAAAAATTAAGTGGGTAAGATTCAAGGTAAACTAAAATTGGGGAATATATAAGTTAAACTACAAACTGTGGAAGATTCAAGATAAATCACATTTGAGGAGGATTCAAAGGAAATTAAAACTACAGATATATTAGCGGTTTCAAAACGGCATCATGGACTTATCTTTATTTCAATACTTAGATATATTTTTATCAGTTAATACTTAAAAACTTAAGTTTAACATTCCTTATGCTCATTTGAATTAAATTTATTTTATTTTACAAGATAATTTTTCTGTTTTTATTCAAAGTATAATATATTAGCGATGAGTTTTTAATATTATTACGGCATTTTATCTTTTATAGATTTAAAATAAAATAGTAAAATTATTGGCACCTCACACCAGTGATCATCCTAATCGTCAATAAATAATTGATATCGACATGATTGGCAAAATAGATGATCGGCTCAGACCTAGTATATAACCATAAAATATATTTAAATTCTATCAACAGCCTTACATTTAGTAAAACAATTGTGTTACTAAATAATTTTTTGGAACGCCACTTCTAGAATATCTTTAAAATCAATCAATATATTTCCATTTCATAGTATTTTTAATATATAATTTTCAATTTCAGAATATATTATCTAGATAGAGAATTCCTTACTAAAAAGCATAAATAATAGCTTCGGTTATTTAATTTTTAAATATACAATCCCTAACAATTATAATAATTGTACAAGTGGCAGCAATAAGCCAACTACCGAATCGAAGATGGCTGCGTTATCTGATAGCTCGTGAATAAAGCCATCGATTTCCGCACGTCTATCATAGACTCTGCCTTAAAATATGAGTGAAGAATAACCTTTGACACTGGATGATTCCTGGATAGCTCAGGGGTTAAATCATTTACGTACTAAGCCAAGGGACCCGGGTTTGATTCCCGTATCCAGGTGTCATTTTTCAATTTCAGAACAGGACTTTTAATATAGGTAACACTAATAAACATACTTATGCATAGTTATCTTTTGTTAGTTTGCTGTTTGTGTAAGATTGTGCTAAGAGGCATCAACAAAGGCATTAACCCACCTGTTAACACTCAAACTAAGATGGAATGCAATTTGCCATTTTATAAAAATTGTTTATGTCTCATATTAATAAATTCTACTGATAATCAATATTTGTTTACTATTCAGGAATGATAAACTAAGAGTAAATAATATTTTAGGTAAAAGCATTATAAACTAGCACACTAAATACTTAAATAATACCCACTCCCATACATATAGATTCAGCCATAAAAAATTAGTTAAGTAATTACTGTGAGTAGAATACAAACCAAAATTGACTCTTCAACTTACTATAAGAATCCTAAGAAACAATTTATTGTTCGAATGTATAACTATTTGGAATCAAATCTTCAAAATTAACACGCTAGTACATCTCTTATTTTTTGAATGAAGTATACATAATCTTTATCTTTTTGCACACACCAGATGGTGGATGAATTTTTGATATGTATTGAAAGGAGGGTGTTAGCCATAGTATTAAATCCAAACAAGGGTAATAATCTTTATTCTATTTCATTTTAGGTAAAATAATTTAATTTAAAATTTTATTATATATTTTAATAATTTGTATTTGATGTTAGAATGTAGAATTTGCTTAATATTCAGTTATTGTTATTGTTCATTTATTTTTAATACTCATTTTTAAAAATCTTTGGCTTATGCTGGTTCATGAAACGGCCTTCGAATTTTGGAAAAAAAGTTTATAGTCAGTTTTTTTAAATACAAACAAATCCACTCATATAATATCCAACCATACAAAATATCATACATCTTATACATTAATTGTTTGAAAATATGTGGTTTGCATGTTCCAAGCTACCATTTTATATTTATTTATTCAGACTAAGTGGGCCCACTCTTATTTTGTTTATATATTCGTTTTAATTAAAGATGCTTGGATATACGTAGGTATATGTTTAAACCTTAAATATGTTAGTAATAGATAATATTCTTTATTAATTATGACAGTGTGTGTTAAATTACAGAATACAATTGTATGTAATTAATATATATATATAAAACCTATAAAATATTACTTTTTAATTCAATTTCTGTAAATATCGGCAGTATATTTAACCATATTTGAAGCATTTTGAATGTATAAACTTGTTAAAGTACTACGCAGAGTATCATACTGGCTTGTATGTTTCTGAATATATAATTCTAATTAACCAATTAACAATGTAAGTATCTTTAAATACAGCACTTTAACAATTTATGCCAAACATAGCACTGTATAATATAGAAAAAGTGTACACATATATTCAGATGAAGAAATTTGATAAGAACTGTTCGTAATCTAAATGAATAACGCATTCAATTTGTTACTTTCAGTAATGAGAACATCAGGGATTGAACCACAAACAAGTGTACTGAGATTGGTTATAGTAAATAGATTACAACTATATATCCTTATAAATTTGGATAATTTTTTTTTATATTACCCTCTTATTATCTATAATATTTGTGTAATTATTGTATAATTACCAACGAGAATGGTTAGGGAAACTAGGGGAAAATTTTTCATAAATTTTTAATTAATAATTTTGGGATAGTACTGTAAAGAAAACTTAGTAAAAAAATATTAAATATAATTTAAAGCTATTATGTATATAAATGAAATAATATAAACATTAGTGAAGGCTTATAAAAATACACGAACAAATAAAAGAAGCTCAGAATATCTGATAACTTTATTTGATGAAACTATTTTGAATTTCACTTTCATCCCTAAGATATCTTGTTTATTTTTTTCTCGATGTTTTCACTCTGGATCTACTGGCATGATAAAAGAGGAGATCTTCCCTGAGAGTTGGCAGAATTAAAGGTTGCGATGTCTGGCGCCAGTTTTAGATGCCCGAGGTACATTTCCAACTTTAATATAGAAAACTCTGGCAACATTTCATAAATATGTAGAAAAGTAGTTTTTGAGAAATTTGTTTTTAGAGTTTGCCTCACTGGAATAAAATGCGTTCTATTTTAGAGGTTACTTTACAAATTATTCAATTTTAAATTTGTAATAGAAAATTCATTCATGCCAGCTATGAATAAATTCTGAGATAGTTTTATTAAAAAGTAATAAATAACGAGTTTATTATAATGATCCTATTACATTGATATAGTTGATTTAATATAGTATAAATATCTTTTTTAAATAAAAAATATGTATATAGAAATATTTATTAAATGAAAATTATGTATGTCAGAAACCAATATATTGGGAAAGTGGTGGATGAGATGTATTTTAATATATCTTCCTTTCTGAAGGATACGATAGTTGACCCTAAAGTAATTGCTACGAGGTGGGATGGGTGAGCAAATTATAATGGATGAGGTAGGTTTGCTAATGACCAGTAATAGTTTTTTTGCTGAAACGTCTTATGTCCTATTACCATTTTAAAGTTGTTCATCCTGTACAATTTTTAGGACTATATTATCATAAGAAAGACATTTTACCTGAATAAATCTGAAGTATACTACTAAAATAAATGAATTAAAAAGGAAGCTATGGTGAATGTATGTTTGGACAGTAATGAGCTTTATGTTTCAAACAACATTTAAACTGTTCAATTAATCACGTTTTTTATTGTTAGACGATTATTAGACATAGCACATTGTTGTCACAGCTCATTAATGGTTACGAAAGGAGGATAGCTTTCCTCATCCATCCTCCTTTCCTGAAAATGTGATCGGTGAAATTATTAGAATTTTGTAAACTTAAAATTTTGCTTTGTATAGTTCTTAGAATAGCTCATGTCTTTAATACTAATTCAATTTTAAGCCAGAATAAAATTTGGGAGTTCATTAAGTAAATGAAAGTTAACAAAATATAATAAACAATCAAAACGTTGTCTATTAAATCGTTTCATTATTTTTTTTTCATTAAGGAAATTAAATTTTAAAATCGTTAATAGAATAAATGCTTTATCGATATACATTGGGTGGGAATAATATTTTTGTGTGAATTCAGTTTCAATTCTATTGAACAAAACTTAAATATAATATCAAAGAGAATTAACATTTTCCTCAAATTTTAATACGTACAAATTTATTTGACCAACACCAGAAGGCACGTGGACCAATTATTAAGCTAGCTTAGTCTTGTTCTCGATGACGTAGAGGTTGAGTTTGATTCAAGACTGGGTGTACTTGAAATTATTTCCTTAATGGTTTCTCACTTCTTTTTTTTTTTCAAATTTGGTGAGTTTTCTATAAATATACCTTCTTGAGTCCTATCGAATTTTTATAAATTTGGGGGTATCCTAAATATGAGGTAAGATGTGACTACGGAAAAGGAAAATCCTAACTTAATAACGAGAGCAGATCTACAATTCAATGGTCAATTTTAGCATACAAGTTTATAATAACACACGATAAGATTGTAAGGGCATATCTACTTCATTCACATTTATCCTTTGCCATGTAAGTAAGTGGATTTATCTCACTCAATTTAAAAAAATACACTCATCATATTTTTTGAAGCCTTTTTTTTCTCATAAAGATGGCGAGGACTGAACGCCCCATTTCACTCACAAGTTAGGAGCCATCTCAGTGGGTTTTTTTCAGTGTGTCGGTTTCTTCACATGTATGCAGGGATAAAAGTGTATATTATAGGAACTAGAAAGTATAAAAGAAAGAATATATATATATATATATATATATAAGCTTCCTCACTGGAATATTGAACTTTTCTTTTTCTAGAGAGAACTTCCTCGAAAAAAAAAAAGAGTAAGTAGCCAAATATATCTTTAAAAAAAATACACCAAAAATAAAATAACAAAACTGAAATAAGGGGAATTTTGGGAGATTGTTTAGGGAGTTGCAAAGTGCCCATGAGTGACTTTCAGTACGTACAAACGCCCCCTGTTAAGATGTTATTACAGTTCATCTCTGCTTAGCTGCCACCCTGCCCATTTCCCTCCACGCATTCTCCTAGGAGTAAAGTAAATTTAAGCTACCTTCCCTCCCTCTTCCACATATTAAACATGCAAGGCGCAAGAAGTCGGTACTAAGTTTACCCTTTGATTTATGCGCGAAATTCCTTCAGAGTGGTGTGGAATGTTAATGTTAAACATAACTGAAGTGAACCATACACTTGTAGTATGTTAAGACTCTTTATTTCTAGCGTCCCGTCAGGCTTAATAAGTCCACTATAAATACCTTAAATATTTTCAACTGTTTTTTTTTATTTAGGTGGAGGGAGGTTGAATGCGTTCCTATATATATTATTTTAATCTCCACACACATTTTTGATAAAATACATCAAGTTTATCCATTTTATGTTTAAAATGATAGTATCTTAATTTTTTAATTATGATTTATTTTATTATTACTGCTATTTCATTGGCTATTAAGGTTTTAATTAATGGGAAAAGGATTAAAAACAGCACAATACTTAGCATAGGATAACCATTAGATATATGAAATACATATAGAAAATCACCTACAGTATAAAAGGTCTGAAATAGAACCTGGACCTTCCTATAATCACTAATTATTATTATTACTATTATCGGGTGTTCTGTCTTACGACAGGTCAATTCCTTTTATCAGTTAACTTATCTGTCCTCTGCCTTCTCATTCAGCTCTCAACGCAAAAACGGTATATTCGTATACGGACGTCATTAATTGAGTGAACTGTTGTGATATCATACAACATATATTTTTAGGTGTTTGAGGTGCACTACTCCTAAGATTCAATAAATTAACGCATATTTAAGGCACAATCCTTCAGCAAGACCACCTCTTTAATCTAGTGGCTAAAGTTTCCGGCTAGATATACAGATGTCCCGGGTTCAATACCTTGTGAAGAAGGCACTGTGTCTGAAATGGGGTAACCAAGCCACATTAGGACAACTGAAGAACTACATAAGTGTAAAATTAGAGTAGGTGACCTGTTGGTCTAGGGGTAAGGTGTCGGACTTCTGTACTGGGGGTCCAGGGTTCAATCCCCGGTCCCGGCACAGATTTATCTGATTACCAAACCCTTCCTTCACCTCTGACAAGACATCTTGTGAATGTGGAGAACGCCAGGCCTCCACCGTGGTTCAGATTCCACGTTAAACTGTAGGTCCTCCATTTCATCTCACAATCACCCTAACATTACACATTAGCGTAAGTGCGTATAACCCGAACGGGTAGTAATACGCGGTGCTAATAATAATAATAATAATAATAATAATATAAAATTAGAGGTTGCAGTCTATAAAACTCATATTTACCCCCGGAGGAATCGTTGTGGTGACATAATGACACCCTATACCGATCAATGTTGGCACTATATTTAACAAAATGCTTTGGTTACTCAGTCATTATAGCTTGCTCGCGGGATGACGCCATAGAGGTTTTTTTTCCATAGCAAACTAGACAAAACTTGTTGAACTCTATATTGTAGCACTTAAAATTAACATTCTGTATCGTGATCTATAAACGGACTATATTTTAGAACAAACCCAGCACCCAGTCACTAAATCATTAGTTTTTCGGTGTGAAAGGGCATAAATTCACTCAATGATAAATAGTTTATACTTTACGGGAAACAAACATGAAACCTTCAGACTCTTATATAAATACTACTTCAACTGTGCAAATATATCGAGCTTTGAATAATCTCACAAAAACTATTGGGCTTACATGTAAATCTTTGAAGTAATTGATTATTAAAATAATATTTATTTTACAAAGACCTTGATTGATTCGCACCGACTCCATCATTATATAAATTCATTATTCTAGAACCAATCTTAGTTTTGCTGGCACTGCGTTTTCTATTCCGAACAAATATAAACCGATGAATCTCAAACACCACTTGTCATCTATATTTGTACACACGACAATATGGACAAAGCTTTGACTGGTGAGAGATCACTTGGTGGTTTTCACGAATTAAACCATGAACTACGTCCATTCCTCTCCCATCACCGTCGTACGGCCTCATACCCTTTCTAACCCCACCCCCTCCTCACCACCCCAACCAACTCGCCATCGCTTTTGGCCACACACATTTCTCAAAGTTCCTATTGTGCATTTTCAGTCTGATTCAATCAACGTAGGCGAGCTGGTGCTGACCAAACAACGATTACCCAGCAATTACGTGTGTTTTGCAGTCACTTGAATATGCATGAAAAGTGAATTACCATCCAACTCCGTGGAGAGTGAATAGGTTTTTAGGGGAAATTGATGGAGTCAGACGGTTGATGAAGGGGGTGGAAAAGGGAGTGT
Source organism: Timema poppense (assembly GCA_902141375.1). Classification (NCBI taxonomy): domain Eukaryota; kingdom Metazoa; phylum Arthropoda; class Insecta; order Phasmatodea; family Timematidae; genus Timema; species Timema poppense. Next base: position 132,527 of record CABFOV010000041.1, on the reverse strand, counting down.
GTCTATGTGGGGGTGGGGGGAACACAATATTGATATCTGAATGTGTATTAAATATTAAATTACGTCACTTTCTATATGTCCTATTCTATGAAGGCTTTTTATTTGTTGGCTACTATTGGATAATATGATATAAGTATGGTTTTGAATTGATATCAAACCATCTCCAAATAATTATCATGACTATTATCATGAACGTAGAAACAGTATATAAAAATATATATATTCAAGGATTCTGATTTAATATTTCATAGTAATGTGTACGTAAACGCTTATATCGGTCAATGCATCTGCTTATAGATGGGCTGGAAAACTGAAATTTGGCAGGATGGTATAGGATTTTCATATATAATCAGAAATACCACACCAAAAAGCCAAAGATATCTTAAATTTTGATATTTTTAATTTGGATTGTGGGAAATGGGGAAAAAAGGGGTAAAAACATTGAAAACTAATAGAAAACATAACTTACAACAGTGGTATATAATTTAAACTCAGCAATAAACTTGGCAAGATGGTATAGGATTTCCTCATATAACCACAAAAATCTAAAGAGGGGGAATTACAAAATGGGGCACTAAGAATTTGGGTGTTTTGGTGATTCAAGATATAATAAAAACTTCTATATAAGGTAAATAGTAGAAATTTTTCAGGCGGAAAAGTAATCAAAAGGGTCTTAACACTTTATATTTCAAAGTTACAGCTAATGAAATGGTGGAGGAGGGTTTAAAACTTTCAAAACTAATAGTAAAAACGACTTAAAAGGGTGGTACCAAATTTAAATTTTCAATGAGCTTATGGGGATACTTCAAATAACAATGAATCTTTTTACAATATAATCAAAAAGACATAAAAAAACACGCTAAATTAAAAAATAAAACATTTTACTATTATCTTTAAAACTTCGTTTTTGTTTAAATCAGTACAAAAATTAATTACTAAAGCAAACAAATACCTACAGTTTATAAACCCTATACAAACTTTAATTCTCAAGCTTGAATAATGGCCTTATTTATTTTTCAATCACAAGTCAAGGACTGCAAAATTAAACTAACAGCAGTGATCTTTTTCTCATGAAGAATCTCTTAAACAAGAAGAATACTCGTTAACTAGTTGTCTATATTTATGTTTCTGTCTGAGTATTACATTGATTCCCACAATTGTTTGCATTAGTTAGTAGGTAGGTTTCAGATATTTATTTGTTTAAGTTATTCATTTGGCTATAATCTCAAGAAGTGAAAATTAAAGGAAGATTCTAAAAAATAACTTTTTGTCTTTTCAATTGTTTTTAAGTCAATTTGATTTTTTTTATTATATATATATATTATATTATAAAACATATATTTATTTGTTGATAATACTAAGTTCTGTTACAATTAACATAATACAGTGTTGGCGCAAATTACAAAAGTAAATAATATAGTTTCCAAGTTTTAAGATTATATATGATATATTCTTTTAAGAAAGCTGATACAAAACATTACATTTAGACATTTTTCTCAGCTTATGCTTAGTTTATTTTCATTGGATCAAATTGTAAGAATTCCTAGATATAACTCAATTGCACATTACAACAATATTTAAAACATTGTGGCTATAGAACACTAAATAATGCCTATTCCAAGCACTTAGCTCATAATTTATGGGAAGCTAAATAATGGGAACAAATAATTAATTATAATATAATTAAAGCAGTATGTGGATTATTTTCATCGTATTTATATAATATGTTGACGCTATAGCTACAAAACCAAGATAGACAGTACGCATAAATAATATTAATATTTCTTAAATGTTGTGTAAAATTAACGTGGATTGCTAATATGACACTGTTACAACCCGCCCCTAAACAAGCTAATATTCATAGACATCCTGCAATAGAACCAACCAATTTAAAATACTACCCCAAATAATATTATACTCATAGCAATCAAGAATTATTAAACATCACGATCTTACTACTATATAAGTCTCTACTCACGCGTATATCTGTATGGGGTAGACCGACGTACAAGTTCAGTCTGCTCACCACGAGTTCTAGAATGAAGAAAAGTCAAAAACACGCTACAATTGTCCGGCATCCTGATGTTCTTATGGAGAAAGTCCGCAATGCTCTGATTGGCCAGTATTGTAGTATTAGAAGACCACTCATATATTTGGACACCCTTGATTGGCGTAAGTGACCTAAAAAGCATAGCTTTACACCTGCTCGTCTTGTGTGTCGGATGCAGCGGCTGATAATCAATACAACAATAACTCGGTAAACGTGGAGAACACAACGAATCCATTCTATCAGATGTTTGCGAGTGACGTAATAACAAAGGAGAACTGCTATCTTCCTACCCGGCAGCTAGACCTATATAGCGAGGGACCACAGACAATATCGAAGACTATTACTTTGGCCACTTCCACGAGAAGTCCTTTTGGACTAGGACATTATTTAGCCAGGATGGCTTATAATATCTTTGTTTAAATCTATAAAATATAAATTGCTGCGATCGGTTTGAATTTCTTAAAATACTTTGGTTTAGTTTGTTATAGAAATCTGTCAGTGTAGGCATCGGTAATGTTTTGCAAAAACTTTAATTCCAAACGTAAATTCTGTTATGGAGCACTTAATGCTTCCTGTTGCCACTTGGGCACTAGTATCTATGTATTTTCTTGGTTCAAAGAGATAGCCACATTTTTTAGTTCCTTTTTGGATTTCAATATTTAGGTTAAATATTAAATTTTTGTCTTTGTGGTTATCAGTAATTTAAATTCTTTAAATTGATAATGTATATGTTGTTGGTTATTTTGAAGACTCCTTTACTTTGAAGTAATTGTTAAAGTAACTTATTTTGTTGATTAATATGGTTTTGACTTTAATATTCACTGATTAATTTATGCAAAATTACAAGATTTTTAAAGTAACTTTTTCTATTTTAATATTAAATATTTAAATGTAGAAATTTTGTTTAATTCTTTAAAAGTGACGAGGGTAGTTGTCCTACGAAGGTTTGAGTTTAGTTAAGTTGAGTTTAGTCGGGAAGTAAAACCTTAGTGCTTTAACGTAAATATCTTGTGCGATATTTAAATTTATGAAATAAATTTAAAACTATTTAGTCTGTATTCACTGGTGTGAATATTACGTGTTGTGAACTATTTAAAAGATACTCATTAAGCTCTTTGTGATCTTGTATAATTTTTAGGAGTTTTAACTCCTAAAAATTATACAAGATCACAAAGAGCTTAATGAGTATGAGTATGAGTATGAGTATCTTTAAGTAAATATCTGGTGTGGTATTTAGGTATAAATTTATTCCCTAAATTTAAACTGTTTAATCTATTCACTGGTGTGAATCTGACACGTTGTAAACCATTTAAAAGAGGCTCATTAAGCTCTTTTCAATTCTTTGTAATATTTAGTAATTTAAACTTTTGATACTTTTGATTTTACTTGATCGTAAATCACTGTAGTGAATTAGAAGCTTGTATATCATTTAGAAAAGTTTATTTAAATAAGAGCAACAATTTATTTTATTTCATTTGTTTCTTATAGACTAGTTTATATTATATAACTATTTACCTTTAACTTTTTAAACGAGCTGCGCATGTAATAAATTGTTAAGATTTATTTGTTTTTTAACACACTTCAGTACGACTTGTAAGGCCATGCAACTTATTGTTTTAACACTATTTTATACTTTGAATAAAACTAAAATATTTCATTAACCTACAAATATTTTCCTTTTTTCATTTATTAGTTATCACCCCTTCTTTTTTTAGTTTATTGTGGCCTAACTAAATATAGTGAGAGTGGGGTGGTACAGTTGCCTCCCTGTTGCTCAATCCCACCCAAACCACTATATAATTTTAACAGACATGGAAATTAAAACAAAAAATGTTATCAACGTAGTTGAACTACTGAAAAATACCACAATAAATATGAAACATTTGAAGGTTTCTAAGTGGATTTTTCTGAAATGGGAGATCTAATTTTTTTTAAAACGTATGTAAAAAACTTCTTATCACTGTGGTAAAAGTTTTAAATTTATCAGAGCCTTACCAAAGAGTTTATTTGTACGTTTACTCATATCTATCAACAAGTTTGTTATCTATCGCCTAAAAATATTACATTTTAAATATTATTAGCCCCTGAAGATTAAACTGTGAATTGTGCACCTTTACGCCACTATTTTAAAATTATGACTATGCAGTTTAATTAATTACAATCATTAAATTAAAAACCTGTCGCCTTGGAAACATCGGGTACTAATAATTAATATATCATGTTTCATTACAGTTAAGTTTGATTAACATCCATCGTTAATTGATATGTTGCATATAATGGTATTAATGTAACAAATAGCCGAAACTTTTGTTAAAGCATTTTAATGGGGATAATATCACCAAGAATTCCTATTCTGAAAATTGAAAAATGACACCTGGACACGGGAATCGAACCCGGGACCTTCGTCTTAGTACACCACTGCTCTTACCACTGAGCTATCCAGGATCCGTCCCGTGCCCACGGTCATTCTTCACTCATAGTTTAAGGCAGAGTCTAATATGGAATATGAATTCCTGGTGGTATTATCTCCATTAAAATGCTTTAACAATAGTTTCGGCTATTTGTTACATTAATATCTGCAAACGTACAATTATTCTATAATTGTCTATTGGCTGCTAAATGCCACTACCGAGTCGGCCTTGGCTGCGTTGTCTGATGGCTGTGATCTCATATAATCACAATATATAGCTGACGACTTCCGCATTCCATATTAGACTCTGCCTTAAACTATGAGTGAAGAATGACCATGGGCATGGGACGAATCCTGGATAGCTCAGTGGTAAGAGCAGTGGCGTACTAAGCCGAAGGTCCCGGGTTCGATTCCCGTGTCCAGGTGTCATTTTTCAATTTTCAGAATATGATATCTAAAAGGTGTAATCCTCACTAAAATGCATTAACAATAGTTTCGGCTATTTGTTTCATTAATATATGCAATCCTGTACAATTATATATATAATTGTCAATTGGCCGCAAAATTGCCAACTACCGAGTCGCTGATGGCTGCGTTGTCTGATGGCTGTGATCTTAGATAATCACATGTTTATAAGCTGACGACTTCCACGTCCATATTAGACTCTGCCTTAAACTATGAGTGAAGAATGACCATGGGCATGGGACGAATCCTGGATAGCTCAGTGGTAAGAGCATTAGCGTACTAAGCCGCAGGTCCCGGGTTCGATTCCCGTGTCCAGGTGTCATTTTTCAATTTTCAGAATATAATGATATTAAGTTAAACACAAAAATACACTTGAATAATAATTATTATAACTTGCAACAAGACAAAGCAAATTTAGACAAATAAAATGTTAGTTAAAACGTGGTTGAACCATCATACACCTTTGAATTAAAATAAATAAATATAATCAAAGGTATCTTCCCAGTTTAGGTGTTTTTTTTATAAGTTAGTCTATATATTTGAGTTTTTATATTGCTCTATATATAAGAAATATTAAATTTAAAATGTAGGTATTTATTGGATGATTATTGATTGAACCTATATAAAAGTTGGATTCAAATTTCCCTTAGTATGTCAAATGATTTGTCTGCCAGCTGAAACGACCAATTTCTGTGGATAAAACTATAATCACGGACCTTCTGTTATGTATTTGTTCTAAACTGTATGTGCAAGATAATAAAATGTTTGTTATAACAAAATATTAATTAAATCGTATTTAATATGTAACATAATAGCCATAAATTACCTAAATATTGTTTCATAGAAAAAAATCGGCAAATTACATACACGATTTAATCATAATATATATGAGTATAATTTGCACAACAGTTTTCACACTATAAACTACAGTAAGTAACTATTTAAATCACCAATATATAGCATTTTAGTAATACTTTCTTTTACATCCATTACTTTTTCAAGCCTGTGGCCTGGGATAGCTTTTTATCCAAGCCATCGATTACCGGCCTCTCTAATATTTAACACGTCTTCCTATCCGTTCGGGTTACAAGATACCAGTTCTCTAGGCCTGTCGTATTTTCAGATGCCTTATAAACTAACTTAAGTTTAGGACAGGCACAATATCAGGTTTCTTTGTCGTTAATTCATCATTGTTAAAGGTTAAAGACACATTTCACCAATAATAAATATTTGGCAATTTATGGATCGAACCCATGGCTCTTAGCTCAGTAGACAGACAGGCTACTTACTTACTGATGCAGCAAAGGTGTCGTATTTTTTTATTTAGTACTTCCCTCAAACTAAATAATAATATTATACTCTAAAATAATATTTTTTGTACTATCGTTCAAATTATATTTAGTGAAATATTTAAAATTTATACTTATAATCCAAACTAGTAACTATTTAAAAAATACAACAAGAATAATAATAGTTATATTTTGAAACATATTCAATATAACTATTTATGTAAGTTTGTATAGAACAAAAACAAATAAAATACTATAGCTGTAATAATTGACCCTAAATTGATTACAATCGTAGCATAAAATGAGTAGTCTATGGTGGTTTTCTATCTCTTTTTTCCTCATTAGTGCACAAAACTCTCCGAGGGATAGGGACAATACGAATCACTGCTGTCATTTCAAATTCAATGACCAATACTGGAGAATTAGATTTTTCGAGACGTAATCAAAGCTTCACGAAGAATAATTGTATTATACGTTATTATGAATTGTAGGCAGAAAGGGGGAGAGATTAGAGGGAATAGTCTAAAAAAAAAATTAATTATAATGGCATTTTCTAAACTGTGTAATAGTACTTTATTGATTGATCCGTCAGTACAATCGACACGTTTATTGAATCATCGTCGGACGTAAAAGTCGTTATTTTTATGATGACTTGAATGTAGTAGTGGAGTAGCCTGTTTTGGATTAAAAATAGGTGAAATATGTGTTCCATATGGAGAAGGTTATATATGGGTGTAATGGAATTACAGTTTCAGGGAATGTTACAGCAGTTAAAGGGCTTATTAAATCCAAATTATTCTATGCTAGTCGATATTTTGCAATTTTAAATGTAGACTTTTATACACATACTTATTAATATAGTATTTTAACACTATAGCTACGACAACTATAATGAATATTATTAATATGTATAGTTTGAATTAAAATACTCGCCTGGACATCATTAGGTAAGATTTAAAATCAACAACAATTTCTTGGTTTTAATTAAAAAACTTTAAGGACCTTTATATAAACAAGCACTTATATATATATATATATATATATACTACCAAATTAATTATATACTTTATATAAAAATATTATTAATTAATTTACTAGTAAAATAAATCTCGTCTATACTAATATATATCTTAATATTTTCAATTTTTTTTTCTTGGATTTAATTTTGGATACACTTTTGGATATTACAATGACAAGTTGATTAAATAAAATATGATTTAAAATTAAATTTTGATCAGTTAATTCACTAGTTTAACCATCCTACGCTGGGGTAAGATTATATTTCCTAAGCATTTGATAGATAACAAAGCGTGTTAGTATATTTTGATTTTAGAAAAAAGAACATTTGTGTTAAATTTAATCTTAAATTACTGTACTTTCCAATTATTATTTTTAGCTAGATGACATGCTGTAACCAGAAAATAAATTAATTTGATGGTACTGTAAGACTTTTAAACTGTTCCGTCCCATTCAGTATAAACTTAACCTTTAAACCCAATTCAGACATATTAGCTCACTAAACTATTATGTGTATGGTTTGCCAAATGGATATTGAGGCAAAGGATCAAAACCATCGAAGCAAAACAATAAAATAGACCACTAATAACATTTAATTTAATAGAGCTTCAATTAGTCTAAATATATCCATTCAAAATGAGATTGATGGCCATAAGAATCGTTGTGATTACTACATGACACCCTCTCTCCAAATATTAGCACTACCATAGCTCTGTCGGTATATATCGCTTGCGGGCCCAAACCCCAAAGCTCTCATTCATTTAATTTTTACACAGCTAATATTTTTTATTTAAACTTCTAACGTAATATTTTTATACATTTTGTTGTTCCTTAGTTATTAACTTAAAACACAAATTACATCAATTGTTCTTGATTTTAATAACACCCGCTTCAGTGGCCAGACGGTATAAGGCGTAAATATAGTTTTTAGACGAGCATGCTGATCACGGAGAGATCGCGACTAAATTACGATTACTAATGGTGGTTTTCTCTCAATGGTTTCTCCCCTCTAATTCAACACAAATACTGGTAGATTAACTCTAAAATATCTCCTTCCTCATACCTACACACTTACAGTAATTAGCATATATGAGGGGGTTGGGTATAACATATTATAACTCTCATTTGATGACAAAATATGTTAGCAGTTACTTCTGGTTGAATACCCGTCGCACTACAAATTATTTTACAGTCGGTAAAGACCTTGAGGATAATGAATATCTATGCATATTTCACTTATTTCTTATAGCTTGATTTCAGGACCTTATAGATGTTTAAATAGTGGAAATATCCTATTTAAATCATTAAGGGTTATCATGTTTTAATCCCACCCTATCATATATATGTACAAAATGAACAAGTAATAAGAAAAAGTGATTTATATGTATTTCTTACACCCGAATTTATAGACGTTTTTAGGTTGTATCTAAAGTTGAGCGTCGATTAACCGAACGTCAATTATCCAAAACGTATATCAACCAAACCTTAACTATTTTTAATGGCTTGGTCCGAAAAGCAGACAGAAAGTTGTGCAACCCAACTTCGTCTTTTAAAAAAGGTTGCGTGACTTAGTAGCTAAAAAGAGACAGTAAAAATGGTGACAAAAAAAACTAATGATTATATTACTTTTGTTAGCATACTTTTCTTGATACTGTAAATAGCCATCTTAACTATTCACTTCAGAAAGAAACTTTGTCAAGTTTGTTTGATATGTATCTAGTTATGGCGTGATATTTTATAGGCCTGCTATGTATCAAGTTGAAAAAAAAAAGTTTGGCAATGTTTATTGTATTTTTATTGACATAGTGGTTTATTATATTGTTTTATGATGATACTTAGCATTATTTAAGATATAAAACTGAAATTTGTGTTTGTGTTTGATTATCAGAACAATTTGATTATCCAAACTACCCTTGGTCCCTATTATTTCGGATAATTGACTCTGTACTTTATGTTCATGTATGTACACCACCCACGTACAGTATAATAATATTGTTCTCCGTGCCTTACTGTATCTATACTACGATAATTGGGGAGGGATTATTACGGTATAGTTTAAAGTAAATGTATTTTTTATGTAAATTAAACCAAAAAAAACATCATCAGTACACTCACCATGGATTTGAAATGTGCTTTTATTGTCAACGGCAAACCACACTAAAGGTTCTTAAGAACTTAAATTTAAGTATTGGTCCTACGGAGCAAACGTTGGCAATCAATAATTTACCCGTTTGGGCCAGACTTACCATCTTGATATTAGAAACTCATAAATCAATACGAAATTTATACACGTTAAGGCAATAATTCTGAAGTTTAGTTTATGTATTTAACACCCCTTAATTTGAAAAATGATGCCTAGACACGGGAATTAAACACGGGACCTTTGCTCAGTACACCAATGCTCTGGCCACTGAGCTATCCAAGATTGGTCCCGTGACTAGGGTTATTATTCACTCGTATATTAAGGTAGAGTCTGGAATGGACGTGTAGAAATAGCACACACATGTTGCTGACACAGATGTAGTGGACAATTTCCCTCCGTCCATACAAGGCTTTGTCTTAAGTTATGAATGAATAATGACCCCGCACACGGTGCAGTTCTTAGATAGCTCATTGGTTAGAGTATTGGCGCACTAAGTCAAAAGACCCAGGTTCTATAACCATTTAGCCTACTGGTTTTATTTTTCAATTTAAAGAATATGATATTTATATGCAGCTATAACCATAATCAACAAATGTAATTACTTGACTATTTAATCCATCATAAATATTTAATATTTTTATACAGGATATTTCACCCACTCTCGAACCCTAATTTTCACTAATAATTTTAAAACAAAATAAGCGAAACTCATGGGAAAAACCAAGTGAAACATCCTGTAATAAGCTTGCGTTAAATATACACTGCACAAAATTATCTACAGTAGCCCCATGACTTCTTTGGTGCTGACTGACATCACAGATAGCAACTAACAGTAATCATTTAGGTATATACCTAAATGTTGACTGTCAGAAGTGACAGCTGCTAAACAAATGTTTTTGCAGATCATATGGTTCGGCGTAGAGATACATAATGTTGTCTGGTAACTTTTAAAAGCCGTCAGCTGTCAATCAGCACCAAAGAATCCATGGGGCTACTGTACTCTGGGTGGGTTGGGGTCTGCATTCTGAAATTTCAAGCCGAAGATGATTTTCCCAATTTAGTTAAAACAAATGGATTCCTCCTGCTCTAGCTAAATGAATGGGTGTGGACTTTCTTAAAAAATATACTTTGATTATCCACAACATATTAGATTGTTTATTATATAATATGGAATTTATAGTATTTGTTTTAATATAGATAAAAATTACCAATAAATCGCCTAGCACCACGAAGGCCTAAACCAAAATGATGGTTGAATCTCTATATTAATAGTTAATGACTGGTAGATTTACTTCTTACGTAACCTCAAATAACCGTGTTTTAACTTTACAAGAGAATATTCGTTGACATTTTTGACTGTTATCAGTTGGGATTCATTGTTGCTAGGCTAAGCAGAGCAATATTTTGAATTACATGTAGTTCTACATATAAATTCTGTGTTTTGACTATTAGCAACTTGTATTAACCCGACTCGGTGGCGTAGTTGGCTAACACGCTTGTCGTGTTGAGCTCAACCGCTGATGACGGGGAGATCGAGGTTCGAATCTCAGTCGGGTGAACTGGAGGGGGGGGTCTTCCTCTAATTCATCCTTCCCAATTCCTAATCCATTAGCGTAATTAGTACTTAAAGCGTATAAACCGAACGGGTAGTAAGAAGTGGTGCTAAATAATAATATTAATAATAATAATAATAATAATAACTTGAATTAATCTGAATAAAAAATGTAATGTGTTCATGAGGAGTAAAAATTTTAATAGTAAATGAACTAGTATTTGTCTGGAACTATAAAAATACCCCCTGCCCCCCTTAAGTCAACTACAGTTAATTGGTTTACTTTTGGGTGTATTTACCCACCCACTTTTGGAACACACGGATTATATAGACACACTAGCCTATTAGTAACAAAAAAATAGTCTCGTATCCAACATGTTTGCCAATAATAAATATTTGGCCATCATGGGGTTGAAACCTGGGACTTCTAGCTTAGTTGACAAATTTGCTAACAACAGTGGTGAGGTTTTGGACTCATGCCAGTAAATTTATCCAAGATTGGAACCCTGACCTGAGTGTATTTAGAGTATAATACCTTGACTAGGACCAATTTACTCCTGTTGCTGTTAGCTGGTTTCATCACGCGAAAGTATTATAATAAATTGTTGTTTTACATAAAATAAATGTTAAAATATTAAACATTGTCTCAGAATACAATTAAATCCTGTCTATTGAATCATTCAATCGTAAAAGTAAAAAAAATGTCATGTGAATGTAAAATTAACTGAACGTTCTATCACTTGATGTTATGTGGATGAGATGAACTGACAAAACTCCGCGGTTTCAACGTCATAAATATCTTACAAATCTGTGTTATTCAAGACCAGCCAGTGTGAAAATCTAACTACAAAATATGCAACTTAAAATCGTCACCACGCTATTATGGGAGCTGCCACGGCCCCATGGAGTTTTCCGAAAGTAAATTTGAACAATTATTATAATTTATTTAACGTAAAACACCCATATAAAATCAAAAGGATTACAACGAGACAACTTTTATTTAGTTTAATAATTTAAAAGATATACATTTTAGAATTTTCAGGCATTGTTCATAACTATTTCTAGTATCATATTGTTGGCTTTTCACCAAAACTGGAAGTATAATTATTATATATTGTGATGTATATAAAAATTATTGACACTGATATGAAATGCAAATATTTAAATTAAATTCATTGTTTTTATGTAGTTATTATTGATTTTACTAGATGTATCAGCGAAAAATCTATTGTGTAAATACACTTTGGTTTTATAAATATCTATTTTAATTTTATAAGCAACAAATTTGCAACTATGTAGAGGATTAAAAGAAGAGAGCTAATGGGGAAATCACAGCGTTAAAAATAAATGTTAAGTGTCTTTAAGAGATTGTACTGCAATTTAAGATTGGGATGGACTACAGATTAATTTGAAATATAGTCAACGTTTTCACATATGCTATTTAAATGTTTTAAAACTTATTATTGTTAGTAGTGAATAAACATAAAATAGCGTGAGTAAAGGAATTTCTTGAAAAAGATTACATATTGGTGATGAACCTTCGCATGATAGCTTTGTAAAAAAAAATCCAAAATAAAGCATACAAACTGATGATTCAACAACAGTTGATCTTATTCTTAATTTAAAAACTATCTTTAGCTTTAACAAACAATGTCGTTACTGTGGATTCATTGATAGATTTATAGACCCAACATTTTTATTTTGCTAAGTAATTATTTTAGACATGGTGAAGTACTGATGTAAATATTACAATTTAAATTATATCATGTATAATACTTTTTTTTCATGATTTATTAATTAACATTTAAGCTATAACAGTAGTTTCATGCTCAATATTGCAATAATATTTCACTGGTAAGTTTAATATAGGTAAAAACAATACGTTTACATGTATATTTTTAAACGTTATTAGCCTTTAAAAAATGTTGCCTTGGTTTTAAAAACTCATAGACAACCTATATTATAGATATTAACAAGTGTTAAAATAAAATACATTTGTTTCTAATCAGATATTTTTCATTTTAAGGCTATTTGTTACATTATTATTATTATTATTATTATTATTAGGTTTTCTGTCCTACGACAGGTCCATTCCTTTTATCAGTAAACCTATACCGCCCTGTCCTCTGCCTCCTCCTTCAGCTCCCATAATTTTATATACAACAGTAATGCCTCAGATGCACAAACATCATCCAATCGTAATTTTTTTTAAACAAGGAGCACAAGAGAAACAGCAAGATATAGACATTCATCTCATCTAAGATGTCACATAAAACATATTTTTATTTGTGGTCTCAGACGTTATCCATTGAGGATAGTAACGACTTCCTCATCTAGCTAGAAGTATAGTGTGGATTTAATAACGTGCGTAGTACACTGGGCAGGGCGCAAGGCAAGCTGAAAAATGGCCCTCCATTAGATTCTATTGAGGCACCCATAGAACCATAGAAGAGCTTTTGTTACCAGTCGCACAAAGAATAGTGGGTGGCGGGATAGAGTGTGTGTGTGTAGAGGGAGGGGTGCAGTGGGTTATAAAAAGAGGGTATAGCTGAAAATTCTCCCAGTCCAACCTACAGTTTGAATTGTGATTGTAGAGTGTAACTTGCTATGAGAAGAAAAGCTGGAGGAGAAGAAGGGGGTGGATAGAATCCCATCAAGAAAGGGTTTTGCTGGAAAGATTTAGAAGATTCTTTTCTCAAGTCCGAGAAATTCAAGTCTATAACATTCGCTATTGGCTGGAGAGAATTTTTTTAAAGTTATTTTTGTTTGTTTTTTCATGCTTGAATTTTGCTTCAAAGGCTGTTACACTACGTAACATAATTTAAAAAGAGATTTTATCTGGTAGAGGGATTGGTAGGGGGGGAGGGTTGGCGGGGTAGCAGGTGGGCACAACCAAGTCCCCTACAATCCCCTTTTTCTTCCACAAAATGAGACCATGTGCATATGATGCCTTTTATACGCTAACATACTTTAACATGGTTTTGCATCGTTTTCTATTCTTTGTTCATTCTCCTCTTTATTTTCTCTTTAACTGATCATAAAATAGAAAAGTAGCTCTTACTAAATAGAAGTACTCGACCATTTGGTACAGATATTGTAAATTATTTCAGGAGTCTAGTTTTATTTTACAATCCCTGGTTGTGTTCTAAATGCGCGTCGGGAAACGTTTCTTAGTTCATTATTAAACTTTGTGACTATAACGTTTTTGATTACCACGCCATTGGGGGTATGGGATAAGGCGTAACTCATCTGTTATGGTTTACCAGTGATGGGAAGTTTTATATTACAATATTATTCACATGAATTAATTGTGTGTTTTCATATATATTATCCTTCTCCCCTATTACTATTATAGTATATTTTATCTGATTTATACCAAAATCATCCCTCAGCATTTAGTATAGCATCTAGTACGAATAGCTTATACTGATTTTAAATTATGGTAACGGGGTGGCACATTTTTTTTTAGAACATGTCTGAATACATGTTTGCTCAGTAACTAGTTGATTTTTAAAACGTTGAATTAATAAAGTAAACACTTAAATTGTAAATCTTTTCATTGTTACCTAAAATGGTATCAAATTAAAATTAAATTTTTTGATATCAGCCCTTATTACCATTCTTCTAAATATACTGAACTTATTTTATATTTTGCTTTAAATCTTGTTTTGCTAATTTGGTTTAGAGCCAGATAGTAATAGTGTAAACGGAAAAACCAACCCTAATTGGCTTTGAATCTACCATTTAAGATGGAAGCAAACATATATTTAAAAATTCTAAAATATTTACCTTGCCAAGAATAAAATCTGAGTTTGTTTAAATCAGTAAACAATCGTAATACCAACTAAACAAATATTTCTAAGATTATTTATATGGCCTCTGATACTATTTGTAGTAACCTAAATAGAAACAGCAAAAAAATATTAACATTCTTTTAAGTATTTTCATTGATCCATAAGTCAAACTCAATATTTATTACCTAACATCTTGGCAAGTTCCACAATTATTTAGATGTAATAAGATAAAATCTAACACTAATTCTCTCTCACTTATCATTCTTGCAATAAATAGTGAACGTTAAATTGTTACTATATCATAAAATAGAGACTAATACGATGCTGAAAATGTTTTACATCTAGATCATGATGAATCTTTAGGTTTTATTTTCCAACAAGGTCCAATATATATATATATATATATATATTCTACCATTTTCTTTCTCCTCCAGCTCTCTCTGTCTTAGAACCTACATCAAAAAATAATTTGTATACTACGGCTATAAATCTGGAATACTTTTTATTTGATTCAATTCCTATCCTTTAAATTAAGTGTATCTTACTGATAGTGAATTTTTGGATTAAACATTTTTAAAACTCTCTATAAAAAATATTTTTTAATCAATATCTACGGAGAGTTTGACATAGTAATTAGCACTGTATATATATATATTTATATTTTGTGGATATTAATTTTTATTGGTAGTTTTAAAGTAATTTATTATAAAAATATTCTTTATATATATATATATATATATATATATATATATATATATATACATATTTTAATGTAAATTGTATCTGAATATTGCTTACTATTAAAAATTAAATTCAATACTTGTTTAATGGATTAAATTATATAAAGGGTGGCCTACTACTGATTGGTTTCTTATAAATTTGAAATATTTTAAAAATACTCTTCAAGTTTAGTTCCAAATGGGTATTTGGTACTTTCAACAATGATATTTATTTTATGAATTAGTTTCTCTAAGAAAATTTAATCTTATAGTAATTTAATGAAGAAGGATATTTTTTTTATTATTAAGATATTTTGAAAAGTCATAGCTTTGTTAACATTTAAAATAATTTTGACTACTTGAGGTTATTAATAATAATGTATGTCTAGAAAAAATATTCATGTGTATTTTACCTAGCATATATTTTAGAAAAAAAAATTGAAATCCATTGAATACTACCTAATAAACCTGTTTAAATACAGGTATATAGATCTCTTTTTTTATGATAAACGAGAAATATTTATTTGTCCAACATCAATTACTATAGGATATCTAACGAATCGGCGATTTTTGAAAATTTCCCATTTTTTAAATTTTTCCAAAATATTTGGTATAAAATGTTTAATAGTATAATAATATATCATACCAACTATTATTAAATCATTAAATAATAAAACAAAAAATCAGGTGTTTGAAAACTATACTGGCGTATATATCAAGGTTATTATATATATTTGTTAGCGCTACGTCTAACTAACTAGCAGTTCATATTATAAGGATACGTATCATTACGATAAAAAGAATAGGGATGAGGAAGGTTGACTTTAAAGAAGGTTTACCCTCGTATTATTGAAGCAATATTGTATAAAATCTTTTAGGAAAAAACACCCTATTTACAACCATACCAAATTTGAACCCAGATCTCTCCGTCATCAGAAGTATAGTGACGCCTTGCTTAGACCATGCAACCAGCGTTTCACGTGTCAAATTAAATGTTACCTTAGAGTGTTTAATAATATTAATCAATTGTCACATATAATTTGTGATGTTTTAATTTTATACTCAGCTCTACTTACACATACATACATACATAATAAATAGGCTACATAAGCATACTACTTTCTTCCAATTCCTACCCCTAGCATATATAGTTACATAAAACCATATTAAAATAATACGACTACTTTCTTAGACATACACAGCTCAAAACATATGAATAGCTGATAGATTATTAAGAGTAAACCTTTAGTTAGAAATTCAATTAAGGTACCATTCTATAGAAAATTTCCCAATATCTAACTTTGTTTACGATTAGTAGAATAATTTACAACCAAAGCAGCAACCATCAGTAAGTATATTTTTTAAATAATACTATTTTTTAAACTTCTAAGATAAATATTTATTTTTGTATTTTTAATACTAATGAATGACCTTTAATTTTAAAGATGTTGTTAAAAACTAACAATATATAGATTTAAAAGACACATAAAGCTTTAAAATGTCCTTTTTTCTTTTCATTTCTTATTCATGACTCATAAGAAATAACTTAAATTATTAACCCTCCCCCACCCTTTTTCTTAGATTTCCGTATTTTTTGTCACACCTATTTACACAATATATAAGATAACGAAATCTTTACATAATAATTTTCAAAGCGTTCACTTGGCAGCGCCACCATCTGGGAGCCACACAACTAAAAACACAAACCCCCCTCCCCTCTTCTGCTTTCCCTGAACACTTTTAACCATCCCCACTGGCGAAATAAAAACTCCTGCCTAACCCATATACTCTGTACTTACATGGATGTTTCTGAGAAAAATATGACATAATGACTACAACAGAGACTGAAGGAAATGGAGCGTGGAGTTTTTCTTGTGCACACAGAGAATAAAAGGAAGTGTATTTTTAGAAAGAAGGGGAGAGGGAGGTGTTCACTTTTGAATTATTCAGTCGACCATAGAGAGTCGGAGTCCATTACAAAACTACACCAGTCTAGACTTTGGCTTGTTTATTTATTTATATTTATAATTCCTTGTACTCAGGGGAAATGTTTAAGTTACAAGCTCAATACAAGTCGAGAAGTACCATGTGTACGACCAATTATTGCGATAATTATAAGCGAAACAAGTAGCTATTATGGAAATGTGTGTATTACTTGGAAGTATAGTGGATCATAGATTACAGAGATGTTTAGGTACAGAAGAGATACTTAAACAGTTTAATTAAAATGTTAACAATTATTTTTTTGTCATTAGTTTAGTCAAGATGGGACGTAAAATGTGGAGCAAACTTATTTATTTTATTCTTTAGATTTCTGATAAGTTAATTCAAAATATTATTTTTTTTATAAAAAAAAATTAAATACATGTATATTTTCTATATACTAATAAAAAAACAACTATGTTTGGTGTTTTCAAAATAATCATTAAATACTGTATATTTGCAAACACACAAACAATATTTATGAAAGTAATTATATTTGTATTGATAAAATTATGTCACCCAATTATTGTATAATTTTATGGCGTATGGCTGATGAGTGAAGCCCTGGAAGGAGGAAGCAATTTAAGCATAAGTTGACACGTCATCAACACAATAAAATACGCAGATGATCTAGCAATGTTGCCCAAATATAAATAAGAGCTGTAGGAAATTATGGACTGGATGGTTGAGATAGGACTCGGAGATCAAAATTGACATATTAAATGTTATGGTGATTTCAAAAAATTAAGAGCTGCTGAAAATCCTAATTGGAAACCAGGAGTTGGAAATAATATAGCAGTTCAAGTATTTGGGAGGTCTGCTGACAAAGGATACCTACTGCACCAAAGAAATTAGTTCGAGGATCACCATGGCCAAAGAGACTTTCAACCAGACTAGGTTACTGCTGACCAGCAAGTTGAATTTGGAAATGAAGAATAAACTGAAGAAATTCTATATTAGGAGCATCGTGCTGTATAGAGCAGAAACTTGGACTCTTAGGAAGATATAATAGTCATATTGAAGAACTTTGAAATGTGGTGCTAGAGAAGACTTAAGAAGGTGGACATACATGAAGACTAATGAAGAAGTCCTAAGTATAGTGGGGGAGAAGATAACCATTTTGGATGTGATTAATCGATACAAATAAAATTGGATATGACACGTATTTAGAGAAAACTGTTTTCTGTAGGACGTCATAGAAGAAAAACTGAAAGAAAGTTGAGTTTATGAAGAAGGAGGTTGCACATAGAAGATTACCTGAAGGAAAGAATAAGAGTCTGGTAGCTCAAGGATGAGGCATAGGACAGGGTGCATTGGCAGTCTAAATTTACTGACTAAAGTAAAGGACCTGTCTTATAACAGAACACATAATAATAAAAATAACTTAATCATTCCTGACAACAATGGCAATGTTGATTTTTTGTGTACATTTAGCATTAGATACTCCTCCACTCATTTATTGACAGTTGTCATTATTCCAGTTAAAGTTCTCTAATTAATTAAAGTGTGAAATCATTTTTTCTCTGTGTAGGGCATATTACGCGATTCAGCTGATATATCAGTCTGAACACACACAAGTTAGTCAAAACATGATGTTCCAAAAAGTTTTCATTTTTACTTGACCAAATAAATTTTCTCAATGTATTCTTAGGGTCTCAGCTTGCGAGGATGTTTATGTCCTTAATGTTAAATGAATATATTTTTGTCGTATTTAAATCCCATTTTTTATATTGAATCAATTTAAAATTCAATCCAAGCAAGTTGAAATGCAAACAATAACATTCAGTACATCCAATTATTAAATAAATTTATTTTTAAATGCTACGGTACAATCGTGCAAACTTTATCACCTAGTTTATTATAACTTGAGAAGTAGACTGGGAAAAATATATGTATTGTAAGCTATCTCCAAGCATTATTTATGAGAAAAAAACAACTTTCATCAAGCTAATTTCAATAAACTCTCATCAAATATATATTTTGAACGAAGCACTTCCAACCATTTGCTTGAAACTCAATCATTCATAAACATTTACCTGTTTTGGCGTTTACATAATGTCACTTACGTGTCACTGTTGCAGCAGAGAAAACTACTTAACATGTGGAAATCAGGTTTTAATCTACGTTAGTTGTAATGAGAGGGGTTTTTCTTAAATGGTTTTCCATTCTCCATCAAAACAAATTTAGGTACACTTCCT
Organism: Timema poppense; assembly: GCA_902141375.1. Lineage (NCBI taxonomy): Eukaryota > Metazoa > Arthropoda > Insecta > Phasmatodea > Timematidae > Timema > Timema poppense. The sequence continues at coordinate 112,907 of CABFOV010000041.1, read as the reverse complement.
TTAAATTTGACTTCTCTTATCCACAAAACACATTAACAAAATAAGTATATATGCGTGTAGCCCGAATGGGTAATAAGACATACTGTTTTATTTGTAATGTAAAACAACTTTTATATTTCCAATTTGAACTAAATAGTAGGTGACCTGGCGGTCTACGGGAAAGGTGTCAGACTTCTATGCTGGCGGCCGGGGCTCAATCCTCGGTCCCGGCACAGATTTATCTGATTACCAAAGCCCTCCTTAACCTCTGACAAGACATCTTTGTGAATGTGGGGAATGCCAGGCCTCCACCGTGGTTCTGATTCCACGTTAAACTGTAGGTCCTTCATTTCATCTCACAATCATCCTACCACTACACATTGGCGTAAGTGCGTATAACCCCAACGGTTAGTAAGACGCGGTGCTAATAATAACAGTTATTTTATAAATAATTCAAATTTTCTTCAATCTCTTATCACTAAAATTACCATAATTTTTTTTTCTTAAAAATCAACATACATTTTTATTTATTATATAATAAGACTATACTTACTTAATACTAATTTTCAATGAAACCATTGGATACTTTTGGGTATTTCAAATTTTCAAGAAATATTTTTAAATAAAATGCATTTAATTTTTTTTTTAATATTTTTTTTATAACTCATCAATTAAATTTATTTCAAACCATATAATTTGAACCATTTTTAAAATATCGTAGGCTTTTAAAAACAAATAATCAGTATACGAGGCTTAAATTAACATTTTCCATGAAATTATACTATTTAATGACATTATTCATGTCAAATATTTCCAAGATAAATATTTTTAACAAAATGATAAGGCCATATTTGGTTTTAAAGTATTCAAAAATATACTATTTATAAGATATCCTTTATTTAAGGATTAAAGTCAGACATTTAGATATAAACTCCAAGGTTTGACAGATTAAAATGTCTGAACAATAATTCCATCCAACCATTTTGTATCTAGCCCTAAGGACATACAAACAGACTCCTTAAGTTTGGGACAGACATCTTGCAAAACCAAAATATTTTGTGTTTTGTCACACTTAAAAATTAAAAAGAATCATTATAATATCGAGTTAGAAAATACTTACGGTTACAATAATTTCTTACTGGGAAAGTAGAATATGATTAGTCATAAAAGGTGCGGGCGAAATAATTAGACAGTTAGTAACTTGAAAATTAACACTTAAATTTAAAATTAAATATTCACTTGATAAATAAAAGCAAACTCTCTGGTACACTTTTTTACTTTTTGAAGATAATGTCACTGAAATGATATTCACCGGACGTTAGACAAACCTCAGCACGTTGTCCCTCATTTCCCTCTGCATAGATCTTCTAATGGCTTCCTCTCCATCCTGTGTATACCTACTAATATTTTTTATTCATAAATTTGATAAATAACATAAACACATTTTACTGGTATAAAATTATGTATTCACTCAAACACAACAAAATTAAAAAGATATAAAACTCTTAAAGTGAGATGGAAGGGGACACGAGAAAAGGCCCAGTGTTTTTGCAGTTTTTATGACAAAACATTTTTTAGGCCATAATAAATAGAATTTCGCGCCAGTACAAACATATAGATTAATTTTATTCACTTGTTGATATCAACAGTTCTTAAATATCTGTCAGGAGCATAGTGGCATTATTTAACAAACTTTTTTGAACACAGAGAACAAGTTCTCATTTAATTCCAGAACACCCTTGAAAGAGAGCCTATTCAAGAAATTTTATGGTAACCATGTGAAGAAAATTAAATGATATAATTGTACAGGAGCAAAATTTTAATTTTTATGGCATAATACTGTCTTGCCATAAAAAATATCATAAAAACTGCCTTTTTCTTGCACCCTATTCCATCCCACCTTAAACTATCACTAAAATGTTTAACCATTGATGTGTTAATCTGATTTCGAATATCACTGGGTACATTAAAGATGGTTTCTCTCACATATTATTAACTGTGAATTTTACATCCTTCTCTAAGTGAATGTGGGTGCATTCATTATTTTATTACTCTATTTATGATTCTACCTTTATATTGAGTAGTTAATAACCTATTATATATTTCGATTTGACAGATTTATGGAATTTACAACGAGAATTTAGATATATTCACAAATACGTCACTAGAGAATTACTTTTTTTCTGACTATGGGTTAAAAAAAAAGCATTACCAGTCGAAAGTACAACAAACTGGAAGAAAGGGCGCCCTTTTCAGCCACTTTACATAATCAACGTCCTTAACTCCTTGCTTTACATTGGAGAGAGATAGTGAAAAAAAATGCACAAGAGTACAAGCATGCCTCATTCTAAGCTCGTCTAGCTGAATATTAGAGGTGTACTCTGGGAGCTATGAAGGGAGTGGCAGTNGGGGGGGGGGGGGGGGGGGGGGGGGGGGGGGGGGGGGGGGGGGTAGGATGATGGATCGCGTCATGGTGTGGCGCCGGGCGTCGCGTCGTCACACGTCAAAGCCACGTCACTTCAAGTCACGTCGTCCCCTTGTTGTGACGGAGTCGAGACTGCCGTGTGACAAGGAACTCCGGGACACGCTACTTGAAGCACCAGACGTAGACCAATCCTTAAAGAGGTTAATAGAATTGACCTGTAGGGAGATTTTACCCCTGGGCTTGTATTTTCCTCTCTTTCCTTTTGTTTCTAGTGCCATGAGTTGATAAACGTGATTTTCTATGTAATGTCAGTTAACGTTTACAACCTTAAAGCCACTGTGTTAACCAAGCCACTTCGTTTATTATATATGTTAAAGAAGCAAACTTATTTGATATTTAATAGAAAGAGTTATTTATAAACTGTATAAACTACAAACTACAAATCACTAAAGTATTATACTCACACACAAGGAAATTATAAGAAACTATTAATTGAATATTAACATATTTTACTGCGTAAAAATTAATATTTAAATATCTATAGTATATAATATATTAATGAAATCAATATTTAACAAATGAATTTAAACCATAATGGTTAAAACAGAAGCATAAATTCTTAATTATTATTATTATTATTGTTAGCACCGCGTCTTACTAACCGTTCGGGGTATACGCACTTACGCTAATGTGTAATGGTAGGGTGATTGTGAGATGAAATGGAGGAGCTACAGTTTAACGTGGAATCCGAATCACGGTGGAGGCCTGGCATTCCCCACATTCACAAGATGTCTTGTCAGAGGTGAAGGAAGGGTTTGGTAATCAGATAAATCTTTGCCGGGACCGAGGATTGAACCCCGGTCGCCAGCATAGAAGTCTGACACCTTAACCCCTAGACCGCCAGGTCACCCATACATTTTTAAGATATGTTCAAAATGTATGAGTATATATGTGTCTAATTTTAATTTATTTGAACTTTATATATAATTGTTGGTTACTCAATTTTTCTATGATTTACATTTTTAAATATATATTTTAACTTATACAAAAATGCAAATTTGGATCACCATAGTTGATGATATTTAATTTGAATTAAATATAGTATCTTGGTAATTAACTTTAAACGCAGAGATTAGTAATGAAAATCAGGCACACAAGTGGCTGAGAGCCTTAAAATAGTAATCTAAGGCTATAGCCTACCTGACATTTTTGTGGACCTAAAAGTGATTAAATTTCAATTCGCCATAAGATCTAAGAACCCAATAAAAAAGAAAATATTTATTCAGGAAAAAAAGATATTTTTTGACAATGAAAAATGTATTAATATAATATTATAGTATCTATATACAAAACTATACTATCTGAGCTTTTACTTTTTATAAATAATTTAGCAACTATTAAATCATATAAATTAACACGATCAATTACACTATAAAACTATCAAAGGTGGCTAAATCTGGGAAGTTGTTTGAATCACGTCTCCTTTCTCAAGAAGTTGGGATTCAAAATCCCAGAAATGGACCTGGACAAGTGTACATTATTAATACGTACACATAACTACCTGAAAATGTGAAGATTCTTTTCATTAATTTATATCGGGAAGCCCATGACTAAGAAATTAATTCTCTCTAAATTATTTATAGTATTTGCGCTAGTATACAGTATATTAAATACGTCCAATTTGTGACAGGAAGAAGATAAATATAAATGTAAACTAGATTATTGTTGCTTTAATGCTGCCATCTCTCTCTACTATGCTCTAAATATTATAAACCTTCATGCTGTAACTATACCCTTAGCATTGAATTATATTGGAGTAAAGTGCAATAGTTAAATACGAATGCATATTATATACATTCAAAGGAATTTATTCATTAAACTAATAACTTTAATAAATCTAACAAGAATAATAAACATACGAGAATATCTTTTGCTAGAATAAATATATTTTAAATTAATATATATATATATATATTGTTTGTATAAACAAATTTTATATATATATGCATTTTACAAGGTTATTAAAACATGAATTTGATTAAAAATCTGTTTCAAGCTATGAATGATTTAAAGTAAAAAATAAATCTATTTGAAAAGATTATCTATAACAATGATTAATAAGGTAATTGAAAAAGAGAACATGGTTGTTTAGTCGTACAGTACATATGATTAGGTTAGATTAACAAGTAAACTTGTATGTGTACGTGTGTTTTTAAGTTAACTAACTACTTGTTCAGAATGTAATCATCGGTTTCCACAACACGGGGTGTAAAAATACATAGTAAAAGTAAAAGTGTGAAAGGGAAGAGGAGGCCCTCCATCTTACACCACTCTCCTCAAGTTTGTTCAAGGAAAAGTTTACTTTCTTTTCCAACAACATCTGTTTTCTTCTCATCAGACAACCACTCAAAAATTAACCAAACTCCCAAACAACGGTTTATAAGCTTACGGATTAGATGGTATACACACTTTCTTGGGAAAATGGCCGCATTTGTATTTTGTTTATAATAAAACATTTATTAGGAGAGATACACATGTTTTACTTAATAATAGTAGTAATTTAAATATGTAATAAAACATAGTACAATCAATATTATATAATCTAATTATATGTTAATACTATTTTCTTTTGAGCAAAAGGATTTAATATCTTATTAATCCAGTTTTTTTGCGGTGATGTGGACGTCAGTGGTTCAACTTATTACCTGGTGTAATGAAGATGATTACTTTCATAAATTGATTGTGTTTCTTCTCACACGTAAATATTAGTGTATTTCCTTAAATTAAACTTTTACCATCCACACGTATCTAAGTTAATACATCTCAGATGTTTATTAAGAGTCATAGTCAGAAAAATGCTACTGCAAAGAGTAATATAATTATAAACAATTTTATCTTAGCTTATGTTATTTTAATTGTGTATTGTTTGCTTATACAAAGTAGCTTATAACTACATCAAAGATCAATGAGACTTTACCCTGTATTAATATCAATATTTGAACTTTTATAGATTTTTTAAGCCATTTATATATATATATATATCATTGATTTTAACAAACATAAATAACATTGGGAGAATAAGGAAGCTTTATCTTATATTCAGTTTAAATATTATTGAGTGTGTCAGTAATATAAGGTTAAGGTAATTTCAATAACTCTTGGTGTTTTATGGTTAAAGATCGGTTAACAGTGGGTAAAGCTACTTAAAATGCAAATAGGCTCCATTTTTATACATTTGGTTTCATTATGTTTAATATAGGTAGATTTCATCTAAATAAAATTTATTATTAAAATCAATTAAATTAAAATAGTATATTTTCTATGTATTTAGAATAAAATATTGTAATAGATCAAATTTTGGTTATACTGAGCCATGTTAAATTTATGGTTTAATTTTTCTAATGTTTGGAAAATTTAAATTAATCAAATGAAAGAAAATAAATTAAATAATTACTATTCAATGATATCTTTGTTATAATATTTATTATATTTATTATTAATATATTTGTTATACTATATCCATTATCATTAATAGGAACACGTTGATACTTATTTTATTAAAATTAATATACTTATTTGAATTATTTTGTTTTCTTACGTCATTTAAATATATATATATAATTACTGTTACATCTACAATATCCACTTTTACTATATTGACTGGTAAAATACTTGCTAAATCATGTTTTAAATCAGCATTTATTGTAAAATTTATGCATAGCTCGGGAATTAAAACACAATCACTTACTAAGTTTTTATTACCAAGCTTCGTTGAGATATTACATATTTATCCATGATTTGTATTATATTCTATGCACATGTTTAATATACTCAATTGATATTACAAACTATACAACACTATACAATCTGCTGATTTTAATTAAAATCTATTATTTATTTGGATATGAATAATTAAATCTTTTATTGTATATAATTTCTTAGAAGTACCCAAAATAATTTCTATTGAGATTTACATACTTACTTCTATCTAACATATCCTGCATGAATAAATACGTTTTAATTTACCCAAAATTTTTGTTAAGGGACGCCATTAAAGTACAAATCCAACACCAGGTGTGATATGTGTTTTACATACATTTTTGTTTCCAGTCTGTGGCCTGACTCAGTTTTTTATTCAAGTGATATATTTTTACACTACCAGCATGATAGGCTTGTCGTAGCTTCACATACCATTTAATCTATATTAAGACTAGGACAATCACAGCAGAAAGTCCCTGGACGTTTATCCATCAGTGTGAAAGAGTAGACCTACATTTCACCAATGTTAAATTTTTCAACCATCCCGGGAATCAAACCCGGAACTCTTATCTCAGTAGACAAACATGCTACGGGTCTATCTAAGTTATCGAACAGGTGTGATATTTGCTGCCTGAATATATAAACTATATAATTTTTTTTTGTAATAGAACATCGCATCATACTACTCTTTAAGGATATATGCTTATGTGCTTATTACGCTTATGGTTTTAGGGTATGAGGAGGGTTATATTTAAAGGAAGTGTACCCACATTGGCATGAAGAGAGACTGGGATTTTTTTTTTGTAAAAGCCACCCACTGTATAGCTGGACAAGATTAAAACCTCCATTTCCTGGTCATCGATAATCTAGTATAGAGCAAGAGTAGCACCTTAGACTACGCAACCAGCAAAGTGGTTGATGGATTATTAAATATATAAGTTAAGAGAATGATTTTAAATATATATATATATATATTATACACTATATAAACTATGTTTAATACGTGTTGCATGAATACATACTTGAACTCAATATATTATTTACTTTTTAAATAACAATTATCTTTAATATATTATGATATTAAGTGGATATTAATTTTATTTTAATAACTCGAAAATTTTATATGCAACGTTTTAATAAAATTCAAAATAGCTTGTTCAGATTTTAGCGAATAGTATTTCAGGCTTAGAACTTAATATAAATGCACGGAAAAATAAACAACAAACATCGATAAAAATATATATTATAACAAACTATTTGAAGATTATCAAAACGGCACGATACTGTATAGGTTTTAAATTATTGCTGGCATCAACCTCGTATTATTAGCGTGGAAAAGGATAAAATAATAAAGCAGAAATTTTATAGTGTTTTGAATATTTATGCAAACGTTTTGGTGAATTACAATCAAGAGGGACATACACAGTTATTTAATTCATAATTTATTTTTACTCAGTTAGGAAAAGGCTGGAAAATATAATAGATATTAACGTTAGCGTGTTGTATTAAAATGAGAAATCCACTGTTTAAACATTCTCAGCTGGCCACGTAACTATGTTCTTGTTTATAGTGAGATTTAGAGCAAGTCCGGACACTTTGTGATTTATGTGTTTATTATTATTATTATTATTATTATTATTACAACTACTTTTTAATCAGGCTATATCTAGAACCCCGTATCAACTGAATAAATACATTCAAACTCTAACCTAAGATTTATCTAGTTTGTGGCTTCAATATGTTTAAATGAATATAAGAGATTATTGTCAAACCAAACTGTCATTAAAAAAATATAGCTTATCCCCTAAATATATTTTTAAAACTACAAATATTTACAACATTTATAGGTAATACGATTTCATTTTTTTAAGGAAAAAAGAACTGTTAAAAAGTGTCTTGGTATAGCTATACAATCCATAGTGGTTACAAAAGAAGTATGTCCAGGTAATGAGCTTGACACCAAATTGTGGTGCTACGAAAAGTCAAATATTTGTCTGTGTGCACCAGGAAAGTAGGCAACACATTCAGCACCATACGCTAACTAACACAGGAATCCCTACCACTCCCTCATCTGACTCAAACGATGGTTCCAACGTAGCAGAGAGTCATTGCTCTGTTGTTTGTCAAAATAGGGTAACATCGCACTTTTTCTCAACAGGAAGACATGACTTGTGTGTACAGTTCTACTGGGGGCAACACACTGGCAGAATAACGTATGCATGAAGAGATATATTCAAATAGGTTACATCCTCACCTGTTACTAATAATTATTTACACCCTATTCCACTTGTCATGCACAAGAGATTGAAGAGTTGCCTACCTCTAGGGACATATGGCGAACACCTTGAAGTCTAATTGCGATGCCATTTGGCTGCACCAACCCCAAGTATATCAATTGGAAGCACTTGTATTTTCAACCCCAAAAAACTGTATAAATTTTCACCTCGAGATCACAATAACCTATTATATAACTACATCTAAAATATATATGCAAATATATTGATAAAAAATCATTCAAAATTATATAAAATGATTTAATTGACCTGATTCGGAGGCCGTGTGGTCTAAGGCATTACTCTCTCAATCGACAAGACTGCTGATGAAAGGGAGATAAGGGTTTTATTCCCAATCGGGTATACAAAGGGTAGTAATTTTTTGACTATCCCTACTCACAAATGTAGTCACCCTTACTTTAAATTCAACTCTTCTCATTTCAAACTCATTAGCATAATTAGTAGATATGCGTATAACATGAACATGCAGTAAGACACCATGCTAAATTAAATTAAAATAAAGAAAAATATATTAATTAGTTTTTGATAAAATATACAGACATAATAATATTCATTTAAATAATATATGCATACATAAATAATAATGCGCATTTCAATAACCATACAAAATTATATAATATATTGATTATTTATACACAATTTATATAAAAATCATAAAGCAGTTCCTTTTGACAATAGTTCCCGGAAATATATCCTACCAAGTACGTATAATTTTGGGACGTATTATGAGGGATAATTATTCATTAATAAAGTATTAATGTTAATAATTTGCTTGATAAAACGATTAAATGACATTTTTTGATAAATATATTATACTATTTAAAATGAAAAAAAATAATTGTTTAACTCTCATGTTTTAAAAATACACAGAAATAATCAAAATTCAATAATATATTTCAATGAAATAAATCCATAATATGATGTACATGTTGAAGGCTTCTTTGTTTCTAGCAATCTATAGGGTACTTGAAGTGACTGTAGACTTCCTTTACCCGTCTTCTCTGTAGGGAATTACTTTTAAGCTGATTTTAGTTTCCTGGGCTGAAAATTGAAAAATCGCTTATGCGTGTCGCATCCGCCCTAACAGCTGGGGGTTGGAATTGATTAAAGTTTTAAGGCGTGCTTGGAGTGTGGGGTACCCTCAGGGTGAAAGCATCCTCACTTGTATTGAAACAAACTAAGGTTTAAATTGAATACACGTTTACCTCAGTCTTACTCTTAGGTCTAGTACTTAAAAAGGGATTGTGTTTCTTCCAAAATTATTTGAGGGAGTCGGTTAAAACTTTAAAAATTTATTCACGTGATAATCTAAGTAGTTGTTGCTATATAAGACTTTCCAATTGAAAGAATTACAAAACATACATTTCTTTAAGCTATTGTATATTTATTTTATATGCAACTTTATAATTGGGGCCTCGTAAATGTTATAATTTTGCTCTTCTTTAATAATATCTGACTTTGTGATAAAATTTGTTTGGAAATGTATTTAGTCTAAATAAAATGTAGCTCATATTTAATTGCATTCTCATATAATATACTAATAATACATTGAATATATATAAAACAATATTTTATTATTAGTTTTTGAATCACTATTTGTTTTGGAGGAGGAATTAATATTTTATGTAAATATAATAATTAAATGAAATCTGAAATGTTATCTTAAATTTGAATATATTTACTCTGTTGAGAATAAATAAGAACTCAATAGCAATGTATAATTAACAATTCTCCAATTTATATACAATTGGTTTCAACCAAAGGTATTCGATAGTATTTAATTAGTTAGGTTGGTTTATTAGATACTGTAGATTGAATAAAAATAATTCCTAGGTGCCTATTATTTCTTCTTTATAGACTAATTTAAACATATTTGTATTAAATAAACAACACCATTTGGTGAAAAAAAACTATCAACACAATTACAAATAAAGTTACTAAAAACCTGATTGTACCCAAATTAAATACGGGTTTTCTGTATAAAAAAGTTTTGTTATGTAATAAACGAATTTTCAGTTTACAAATCTTAAAGTTAAAATAAATATTTACAGTAGCACTAATAATTTCTTTGGTGCTGACAGACAGCTCAAAGCTGACAGCTGACGCCTTTGAAAATTTTCCAGACCAAATTATGTATCCCTACGCCAAACCATATGATCTGAAAAAACATGTGTTTAGCAACTATCACTTCTGGCGGTCAAAATTTAATTATTTACCTAAATGTTGACTGTCAGAAGTCAGCTGTTGGCTGTCAGTCAGCATTAAAGAAGCCATGGGGCTACTGTAGTAATAATTTAAATGTATACGTTATTTATTTTAAATTTTATTTAAAAAATTAATTATGATTCTAGGATCACATCCTGGATTATGATGAGTCGGAAGGAATCTATCCCACAGGAAGATCACTACAATTGAGGAAGCTTATCAAAGAATCTGCTGGAGAATATTCTTGTGCAGCATCCAACAGTGAAGGAAAGATCAGAAGTGGACCAGCTGTAATCTTCGTACAGTGTAAGTGCAATCCATCGGTGTTCAACATGCTTTTATGGCTGCGTGGATTAACACGCCACTCTTGATGTAAACTTGACTGCCGATGATGGGAACTCCGAGGTTCGAATGTCAGTTGGTTGTATTGAGGGTGGTATTTTCAAAACATTTTTCCACTTGCTTTCCACGCAAATTTTGTTACACTCTATCTAAATATAACCTTCGTAATTCTTAAAAACAATTAGCATAATTATTTCATAAGTGACCCGAATGGGTAGTAAGATATGTTGCTATAAAAGTGTTTACAAAATCTGATTTATTTAAATTTTAAATTATAATAGAGGAATTACAGTTTAAGGATAGGATAAGAGCTTGAATAGCGCTTTGTATAAAATAAGTTAGTTAATAAATTTAAAAAAATGCTAGATATATTTTCTCAAATGGCTTAATATAGTTTGAAATAAAATTTGATAATTTGCTTTCAGTAAACTACCTACACATAAAGGAATTATTATCTACAAAGTAACCTTATTTATTATATTAAATACGTGATATCCGTATACTTTTTAAAGCATTAATACTCTATTATATAAAAACTTACAATTAAATAAAACTGTAATTATTAAACTACTCTTGATTTTAAAGTTAGCATTTATATATATATATTATATATATATTTATATATAGATATATATATCAGTTTAGTTAGATATATAAAATATTTCCAGCTACAACCCCAAGTAAGAATGAACATATAGACAGATTGTAAAAAAAACCACTATTTTTGGTTTGTAAGGACTTAAAACATTTTGATTAATCATGATATTGATGTAAAAAAGAGATTACAACACCTTATTTGTATGAGCAATTATACATTTGTATATAACCGGATATAAAAAAAATCCATTCAATATAACTACCTTAAGGTACATGAAAACATAATAATAAACAGGCACTGAAGTAATACAAAACTAAGCACAAAATAAATCAAAAGACAATTAAAAACCGTTAGATTAATTTCTTTCTTAGATATACTCCCATAAAAGAAGCCTCCGAATTCACTTATCTAAGAAATAAATTAAAGTTCCTAGCGTACGCCTCTTTGATAATTTAGTGAACAGTAATTATAAGTATGATACCGCCTTCTTTCTTTCTCGACCACTTGTACTAGCTAGATTACCCATTTTGCACCTGGCTATATTTACATTTCCTCCGTGACTTGTGGCTGCACAACACGACTTTATAGAGTTGAGGAAGTGGGAAAGGGAAAGAGGGTCTTGGAGGGGTTGGAGGGGTGAATATAGGGGATCTAGGATTTTGGCTTAGTAAGGAAGCCATTTGTCAAGAGCTTCCAGCGGTGCGTTCCACTTACCAAACTCTCTACTCAAAATCCTTCTTCTCACCCCAATGCTCCAGCTACTCCAGCTACATTGTTTTTTTGTTCATTTATGAGAGCTCAAGGAAGATGGAACATAATATCCTTATTATCTGACTAAAGTAATTGTTATTAAGTCACGATGAACATAATGCTTTGCGTTTTCTGCAAAGATATACTTTAAGGTCATTTATGTACAGAGAGAAAAGTTGTTTAGTAATTAATAGATTTTTAATTAATTATATATAAATATTGATAAAAGTTATGTATTATTTTTAAGATCTAGTTTTATTTCCTAGCATTTAAAAGCAGGGATTTTCAACATTTTTTTAAACTCACGGTACACTGAGCAAAGCACTTAATCTATCAAGGCACACCACACCATCTTTTATTTTTAAAGATAAATTTTATGATTTAAAGAATTCAAATTATAATTAGCAGTTCAATAGCTAAATTTCTAATATTAATTGTGCTAATTTAAAAAAAATGTCAGCTAAAGATTTAAATAAATATATTATTTTCTTGTTCAACAATTGATATTTTTTCTGTTTTACCCTCCCTCAAACTGCCGTGACACACCAATGTGCCACGGCACGCTGATTAAAAAATGCTGCTTTAGATTATGGTTGTTTAAAAGGTAATGCCATTTGACGTTGATTGATATATTTTATCCTAATAGCTTAGTATAACATAGGGTTCTTTTTAAACAAGAATCAAAAAGAGTAAGGGAAAAAAAATTAATAACAATATCCAATATGGAAAATGATCGAAACTCGTTGCATTAAAAAAATCACTTCTTACCCCATGAGAATTGTCAATTAATTAGCGTCTTCCATGTTTTTTTCAGTTGATTAACGTCTTAATACAAGTCTGAGCTATCCACATTCAACTCCACTAATTGGGTCCATCGTTAGGTCATCAATCTTGCGATTGGTTTGCTGCAGCCCTCCACTTAGGCCTAACTTGGGTCAAACTTTTTACCTCTTTGTACCTTCTTCTGCCAACATCATCAGCTCTCTGATTCATGTACTTCAGTCTTGGTTTCCCTCTTTTATTTCTACCTCCGAAATCTACTTGGTTAGGGATTTAGAAAGAATAATTAGGATCATTGTAACCGCATTCATAGGGTGTGAGAAGGGAAAACCTTTTAGGAAAGAAACCATCTTCATACATATTTTTATGATTCAAACTCTGACCACCACGTCACTTACAAACACGATAATACGTGTTTGACGTTTACTCATGATCAATTTTGTGCTGTATAGATTCCACGTACCGATATTATACCACTACTTTATTGTGGGTGTAGTTGGTAAATAGATAAGTAGAGTATAGTGTCTTCCGACCAGAATATATCTTACATTAACCGACGAAAAACCCTTTAAACTAGTGACTAACTTGCATAGAGTGAAACTAATATTATATTACTTTATTTTAGTTAAATATTTTATCCTGACATTGGAGGTTTAATGGCTAAGTATTATACAATGTACATTGAAGATACACCAGTAATACTGTACAGGACTCGTCTTGATTAGACATGCTCCCCCATATCACAAAATAATGTAATAATAAACACACAGAGATATATATTAGCCGTCTCGAGAGGGCTTATCCACCACTTATTGTGAGGAAACAGGTTTCTAGAACATAACTAACAACCCTTGCCTGCCTTGGCAACGAACCATTAGCCCCCTATGGTAATACCACAGGAATAAGAATACTTTATGTTATTGTGTGTTTAACAAAAACTCTAATGAACCACTTTTTAGCGTTGCTGTTTTTTTAAACATCTTTTTAAATATTCAGTGATCCCGCACTCAAAATTTGTTCAGTCTGTCTTTTCTTAATAAGCAAACAAATTATGAACGTAATACTAGTTTTTGGCTACTAAAATATATTTGAGGATAACATTTGAATAGACTTGGGAGGTATAGGGTAATGTGATAGACTGGATACAATTATCTCAAAATAGGGATAGGTGTCATTCTTTTGTGAGTGTGTTAATGGACTTTGGAGTTCCTTTTGACATAGAGTGTGTAAACATATATTTTTACCTGCTTGGGATCTGTGATATCGTGTTAGGGATTAAAAAGGTATCAACTATAAGAAATGTACCTGTGTCTGCGAGAGGAGAGAAAGTGTAAAGCCATTCAAGAGACACTACTCAAAGTGTATCTGAAAGACAATCAAATATATATTGAGAGCAACACCTGATATCATACGACTACCAAAACCAGTTTTAAGCATTAATAATAATAATAATAATAATAATAATAAACCAATCGTAATAGTATTTGATTTAAAATTAATCAAAATATTAATCTTAGGTATATAGTGTGTCTCACTTTACCTTATATCATTGGTTTGAGCTTCACTATAAAAAAAATGTTCGTAAGTCTTTAAATTATTTTGAAAAAAAAAATAGAAAGAAGTGAAATGTGAAGTTATCGATAAAAATCTAGAAGCTCCTCGCACGATGGAACAGTGAATGAGTATAGACTTATATAAGCCTTGAGCGATGTTGGTACTTAAGTCTGATAAATGACGCGTATAAAACATTACCGTACTTCGGCAACTGTCTTAATAGGACATAGACAATCGAAGTTGGGTTTCTCCTCTACCTACAGCTTTCGAGAATTTTTAAAGGAGGGGCAGAAAGACCACACTTACTCCTTTTTCCTACTATACCCTTTCCAAANCTCTTTTTTTTTTTTTTTTTTTTAGACATTCTAACTCATTACCTCAGACAAAGAACTCCGGAAAATGGTCCCGAACTCTAATTTTGCGGTACGTTCAACATTTCCTTCGATCACGAAGGAGAGGATGAAGGGACTTTGTTTGAAGAGCTGGGGCTCGGAAGTGAATTGTAGACAATAATCAGGAAGGAGAAAGGGGAGGGGGGGAAGGGTTTGAGGAGGGAGGCGCTGATCTTGATTGAACGACAAACTAGACCCAGAATAATAGATTTTTGGTATATTGTTTTTGTAGATAACATACGAATTCTACATTATACATATGTTTGTTTATGTGTATACGTGTTATCATGGGAATATGTGAGAATAAATGTGTTTGTGTATGAGTTTATAAGTGTGCCTATACGTGTATTTTGTTTGTGTATATGTTTGTTCGTGTAGGCTATGTGTATGTGCGTTGTGTACACGTATGCATAAAATGAGCTAAGCTGCGTAGAGGTACAATTAATAGGCTCTAATATATTTTTAATTTTTAAGTTTTGAAGTAAGTATCAAACATTAATTAAGTAGGCATAGAATATTAATAAAATAATAATGATGTATGTATGTATGTTTGTTTGTATGTATTTATGTATGTATGTATGTATGTCCATAGGACCTCTCGTACTAACCAATGAGCTAAAAAGCTTTAATTTGTTTATATTGTAGAAAATCCAATAAAAATTTGAGAAAAATTTCAATCTTGAAAAATTATGAAACCCTAAAACATTAAATGCGTCTTAGTCAATCATTTTAATTTGAGAATCTAGAATAAAATTTAAAATCTAAGTCAAAAATTAATTCGCAATTAGAATAAGGTGTTGTTCTTAGAGTTTAGTTTCTTGTTTAGTATTCATATTAATAAATGAACTTATTGTTCTTTCATCAAAAAAATTATAGAGCTAAACTGAAATATTAACATTACATTTTATTTTACATTTACATACATATGTTTTCATATAAATCAATTATCACTCTAATAATTGTTAGAGGGTATCTTGTAAATGAATGAGTGTGGAAGGATACATTGAGAGATATTTTTATTGTGAAAATTTGTCTCTTCGTGAAGTATAAAACGTAAATAATGATTCTACAAGGCATAAAAAGGGTAAAGACTTCAGCTAGATGAAAACACCACGGAAATTGTACAAGATATGTCAAACATGAACAAGGAAACAAAAAATGTTCGGCATAATGTACTAATTGACGTTGAACGTAGATTAAATCCTCCATCCAAGATAATATATAATAATTCATTACTCATTAGAGGACAAACTGAAAATATGGGATAAGTCAATAATATCCCTAACCATGTAATATGAAATGTAGTCAGTCATTTGTTTTAGAATATGCCATAACAAAAATTAATTTACTACCTAGTGAAAAAAATTGCAAATAAGTATGTTTTTTTGCAAAATTTGGTCTTCATATAGGAGGAAAGTATTTTTACACTGATTTTATTCATTTTAATTGTGTTACATTAATATATAATTTGTTCCTATTTATGTAACTATATGTTTATTCATGTATTATATGTATTTATCTCAATACTATCTATTGATAGAAGAGTGATTCGGTGGAATATAAATATGATTACATATTAGTTTTTCAAATTTATGAAAAATATCCTACTGTTGGGGGATGGATGACTCCGGTAATGTTTACTAACTCTTCCTCATGCTCAAAGGATAGCACTCGTTAAGACAAGTATTATGGTGCGGCAGAAGGGTGCGCAAACATTTGTAGAGTTTTTAAAACATCACATGTTTTGGCCAAAATAAATCAAATATTTTTCATGTAGAAAAATAGAGTTTAGTTTTATGCACATGATAATATCAATAAATCTTGAATATCTGTCAAGGGCGTCCTGGAATTCTGTCAAAATTTCTTATATTAATAGAAAAACTGCTGAGTACGGGGAAATCGAGGTTCAAATCTCAATCGGGCGAACTGGGGGTGATTTTTCCCAAATGATTTATTACTATCCCTCCACGAAAATTCGGGTTCACGTCCTCTATATTCAATTTTCCCAAGTCCTAATCCATTAGCGTAAATAGTACTTGAGCGTATAACCAAAACGGGTAGTTAGACGTGGTACTAGTTATTACTATTAATATTTTAAATATCACCTGTGTATGGGACTAGTAATATAATTTTGATCTCACAGGCTTCGCTAGTCTTGCACAGTACAATCATTGTGTGTTTGCTTTCTTAATGTTATTCTCTTTCACGTGTCACATTAGTGATTGTAGTAGTGTAATCATAAAACCTATACCGAACTGCTGGTGACTGTGGTTTATATATTAGCTCATTATATCCAAAGAATCCCAAACATTCATCACATAATTTTTCATAAATTATATTAGAAGAGTTATCCTGTGCACTGGACAAAAACTGGTTAGCTCAGTGCTAATTGCCCCGTTAAGCCAAAGTCCTCATCTATATTCCTTTATCTAGGTGTAGTTTATTCAGATTTATGAGTTTTATTGAATAACTAGACTATACCTGCTTCGGTGACCACAAAGTTTTATACGTTATTCTAGAGTTGGATTAGACTGCCGATGACAGGGAGATTGGGGTTTGAATCCTAGTTGAATGTACCTTGGTAGTTTTATTCTAAAATGGTTTTACACATTCCCTTCACGCAACTCTTGTTACACTTCATCTAAATTCAACGTTGCTTACCCCTAACTAATTAGGGTTATTAGGTAATATGAGTGTATCATGAACAGTTAGTGAGACGTGGTGATGAAAAAATAATAGACGATAGATTGATGTCATATTTGGAACGAGGAAACTAACACCTCATCTCGCCTTGTCATGTCTACTGATGTTTGTTAATTAATCTAGGCTAAGAAATTCATATGTGCTCAACTGGCTCAGCTGACGAAACATTCACGGATTGTGGGCCAGTCTCGGGCCTTACCTATTAGATATAAGCCCATTTTACAAATACACTAAAAATAGTTCACCCTTATATGTTAATTCTTATTCCTTCTGGTAAGAGGAGAATGAGAAATTTTCTTTAGGCCCCACATGCACATGTAATTTTGTGTCGGCCAACTAATTAATAGGCCAACTGATTAGCCTCACGCTGATCAACCGGATGAATAGTTTCTCGATTGATATGTCCACGCACAAGCAAAACGAAATTTGTCCAACTAACATTTTCCCAGAGTTCTGACATGGATCTGGTCTGTCAATCCGTAAAAAAAATGTAAATAGAAGATACAGTATTGGATATGTCCATTATAAAATTGATTGCATAATGGTTAATTCTACAAGTTTTATGATTATGTGCGGTATTATCCAAATATATTGTTCAACTACTATATAATTAGTATCAGCAGTTTGGAAAAAATTCTTTCCTCTTGGGACATTCAATAAATTAGAATACCAAATGGAGAGATTGGTTCTCCATGGAAGAGAGACTATCAGTTACTTTGAGATAATGTAATTTATTTAAGAGACACAAAGTAGAAATTCTTAGCTTCTATTACAAATTGAATAGTTCTTATTTGTTCTAATTATTTTTTTCTAATTTGTGACTGGGAGCATTCGGCGTTCTTGATTCAAATCAAATCAAATTATTCATTGAAATACTATTTATCTTCAATGTAGATTCGAAAGAGAGAGAACAGTGAAGTCGGCCAACTCTTAGTTACAAGTCCGCGCAGAATCTGTAGGTTACCATCAAGTTAACCGAATTTAAAGTTGCACCGAGCTTGTAGCAAAACACAAATTATTTAATTGTCCGACTGGATAGTTGCATGTGTGCGTGATCACATATGAGTCAATGATTCTCAATGATGCATATAAATAGTTGGCTGACCCAAAATTGCATTTACGCGCGCAACTCCTGGTCAGACTTTTAAAACTATATATATATGAATTATTACGGTCACTTATACTTTGAAATTTAAAGGGTGAGAAGATAGTATCTCAAGCCAACCAACTAAGTAATAACTTAATCTGAATGTTTATTTTATTTCATGGTTTATGACTAATAGTTGAATAAGTTCTGTTAGTAACAAAACAGCCCCTCTTATCAATACAAAAGAAACAACATTTGAAATCAGAAAATATTTAGTAGATTTATTAACCTTTCACTGATGGTAGTCCATTCCTTATATCTCCGGAATGTTACTCCCATTTAACAATCAACATTCAACAGAGGCCTGAATCCGACATGTCATAAGTAAAAGTAAAAAAAGTTATTTGTTGTCACAAATAAAAAGCACATATACAATGTTGCACGTCATAACTAAAGCTGAGAAATGAAGTCCACGCGATTCTCCTGGCCTTTTGGTTCTTTGTGTTTTGAGTAATGAGGGTTGACATTCAGAACGGATGAACGTTTCTAGGAAAGGGGATTGAAGGGGTTGAGTACAAGGGGACGTTGAGGGAGGGTGGTGATGGTCCTAGGGATAGAGCAGTGAGGTAGGAAGATAGAAGTAATAATTTCCTCTACGGGTTTCGGGTGCCTAAGTAGAAAATAATTACCCAAATCCGGGTGGCATTACCTCATATTCATACCAGGCGCGCGTTGTTCCCAAGGATTAGCCGCTCCTAATTTTATCTACTCTATTCTACGAGAACATTGTTAAGATGTGAAAAATAGAGGATTAGAAATCTCATTCATTTCTTACATAGTTATTGCTCCCCCGCCCCTCCTCATCCCTCCCTTTTCTCCCCCTCTTCCCAACGTTCTAAGCTAGTTCTTTTCCTCTTATATTGTATATTGTATTCATGATAGTATTAATTTGAACTTTAGAGAGGAGTTTATTTCGTATTTCAATACCAGCTATAAATAAATGATTCAAAAACAATCCGTTTAATTTCTCTTGTACAGGAATTTGACTTTCATAAATTAAACTAATTAACTTGAGTCAACTCTACTCTAACTGAGTTTTACTTGATTATTATTCTGGTAGAAATAAACTTTTTTGGCCAGTTATTATATTATATATACTATTAATATACATTAATAGTATTTTATAAAAATAATTCCTGAAGATTTTATGAGCTTAAGTATATTTATAAGGATTTAAAAAAAAATATTTTTCGATGTTATAAAAAAAAGTTCCTTGTCGATTTGATCGTGTTATATATTTTAGGTTGTATGTATGTATTAATTACTTTAGTGGAAGAGGCGTGAGAAAGTTATGAATGGGAGGTGATCTAACTACGATACATGAAAGCCTTTTAAGTTGGTGCTAGCACTAAATGCGGGTACTTTTCTTAAATAACTTCAACGTTATTATTATGGTTTAAATCACACGATATAGAATCGAAATCTATCACGGTAATGTTTATTATTTATAACAACATTTTGTTCAGGGTCACTCTCTACCCTCATTAATATAGAAACAAGATTTCACTAAAATCTTCTTCGTCTTAAGATAAAAAGTTTGTCTCTTTTTGACCTTTTCCTTTAAAGTAATTTTGTTTCTTATTAGTGACATTAAATTTATTCTTATTTTTGCATGCCCTTGATAAATATCAGATATGTGAGGGAATACGGCACATGGGACAAATACTTAGAAGTTTTTTCAGGCATTGCTATAGCCTCCGCAAACATCACAACAAAACCCTTTAGATGAACCATTCTAGAAATGTAAATGACTGAATTGCCTTCATTGGTTACACTTCGTAGACAAATGCCAAAATGGATTATTTTTTAACCTAATATCTGAAAACCTATATTAAAAAATGGTGCTTACAAACCACTAACTTAACTGCCTTAGCAATTCGTCTATTTAGTTGAATTTTCGTCAAAAAATATATCGATAGTGGAATATTTACTCATCCTTATAACTAATTTAATTATTAAAGCAAAATATAGATGGATGCGAAATAAAAAATAAACTACCTACCCCTGGTCTGTATGGAGACCCATACATTTTGGTAGTCAAGACTTTAATGGCACTGTTTTTTCCATCGTCAGATAATTTGAATGCCAATGTGGATTAATTCCTTATGAACGATGACTAAGGTCCTCATCTTCTAGATCCAATTATTAAGTTTGTAAACTCAAGTATTTGTAATCCTAGTTTTATTCAACACATCTTTATTTGACCATCCTCGTCAACATTGTAAGATACTCGCAATTTTCACCATTAACATTATCAGTCTCATTGCCCTTATCATTTCCAAGTCACAATATTCTCTCCTCACACAAAAAATAAAACTCACGTAGCATGATCCTGTCTTCTAGTTAAAATTACGCTACAAGATATACTAGAGTGATATTCTTCTGTGATCAACAATAAAAATATTATTTTATTTAATTTTAAATGTATGAAATATATCTATATAAAGTGCCATCTGCGTATCTAATGAATTCGCGAATGAATACGTGAAAGTAGATCTAGCAACTTTTTCCAATTGTAATAGTCTTCTAGTGAAAATGGGACAACTTATATTTTCATATGACTAAAGAGCCAATATTGCTATTTCATTCTGTACCAAGGCATTATTGTGTAATATGATTAAGTCTGTACTTTAAAATATTGTGAAGTTTTGAGAAATTTAATTTATTTGGACAAACCATTTAATAAAGTCGTTTCAAAATGTGACTTAAATTTGTTTGAACATTTCTTAGTGTCTTGGCAGTATTTATATGTAAATATTTATTTTTCAAAATAGAGTAGGTTAGTAAGGATCATGTGCGCAAACACATATAATATCACGAGAAGAGAAAGCTAATCAAGAATATACCACGTTCAACCATAAGAAATGTAAGACTTTTTTTTTCCAGCACCATATTACCTCTTCTTGAAAATTATTCTTCAAAGAACATGTTATAATCTTTCCCTTAGTTCAGTAAGTAGGATTTATTGGGACATTTTTCTTGGTCGTGAGGTGCTTTTATTTTTTTTTATCTCCCTAGAACTTCCGTGGACCCAAGAATGATGAAAGTATGAGGTAAATCTCAGTGTTTCTACTTTCTCTTCGAACCTCTCACTCTTGCTTCCATTATCCTTCTATCTTTATTATCCTCGTCCTTTTTTTTTAATAGATGCATCTCATTATTTTCATGTGTTATTTAAAATCATTGTAAAAGCAAACATTATTTAGATAAATGATTAAATATGAGTAAATTTAATATAAATTGAAGATAGGCCTTGACTTTATTAATTGGCCTATTGAAAATACTATAAAAGTGGTTTAATTTAAATTGTAGAGGCAGGACAATCCAATCCTCAATTTATCGAATAAATCAAATCCCACTGTATTCGAGACATTTGAGATTCATACGAATCTCAAGAACATCTCTGAATAATTATTATAAAAAGCTTAATTTGAAGAAACTATTTTAGGAAATTTGTAAATTGGAGCTATATATAGAATTTAGGAGTTGGGGAAGTAACAAAATCACAACAAACACAGACTTATATTAATATACTTAATTTATTAAGAAAAAAATATTACTTTGGTTTTGTTGTTTATGACGCAATAGATATGATAAAAAAATGTATAATATCGGTTAGTAGCATCAAGCCTTAAACCTTTTTTTATATTTATTATGTTAAATTCAATTTAACTTGAGATGTACATTTGTATAGATTAAAGGACTCGATTTGAATAAGATATTTGAAAGAAATATTAATACTCATGATCAAGGAATATTTGGTTCACCCTAACTAGTTTTAGGTTATAATATATTTAAATTGCTTTAAATTATAATAAAGTATATTAAAAAAATATTTTATAATGGTCTACAAATTTTCCATTATATTTAATTAATATAGAGAAACTTAAGAGAAAAGTAGTCTATAAAAAACTAAACATATTTGAAATTGTGATTATGATGAATGTTGACGACTGACCTGATAAACAAGTAAATGGTCTGGAACTCCGCACGGACTTTATCACTCTATTGTTTGAAAATGGAGATACTTACTAAAAGCTCATAATATATGTGAAACGAAATAATATACACTAGCAGATCCAAGCATAAATTGCACTATACTTATTTAAAACTTTTTTTGAGTTCCACGTTTAAATTTTATAATTTAGATTTTAAAGCATTAATGTCCTCATTTGTATGTTTGGACCGATAAAAAATATTAATATTGGGTCCACAAGGGTCAACACTTCGTATTAAAATGTCAACTTCCGGATAAAGTTTTCGATATTTTATTAGGTGTTGCAAATCTTCATGCCATCTTATTGCTATTAAATTCCTCATTTATACATTTTGACCAATAAAAAATGTAAGTCTTGACAATTGAGTTTAAAATAAATATATATCACTGTTGCACATATATTTCTCCTAAAAGGTTTAAAGAAAATTAACAAACTTTTAGGGACTTACTTATATTCCGTTCACGATATGTTTTTACCTTGATGACAGTTCGAAAATCATGTTTAATTTTGGGTTGCCAACACTTGTAAAAGATAACAGTTTTACTATAAATGTAAAGATCTTTAATTACCTGTTATATACTACATTTAAAATAAAGTAAACTTAAGTGTTCTCATACTATTTCATTTTTTAAAAATCATTTCTTTTTATCCAACTCAAAACAATATTTTAAACATAATTAAAAGTACTTATTTTTCGTTTTTGAACGTTATTGATTATTTTTAATATAGTGTGACACATCAATACCTTTTAATACAGGCATCGTATTTGCTTGGTAAGGAAAAAATTCTTGTCATTCATTTTACATACAATAAATTATTTTATGATTATTTTATCGTATTTTGAAATATTTAACTGAATAAAATATTTTCATCAACTGCATTATTGTAAAAAACTTGTTTACTCTTATGTTCAATCATATGGTTTTAAATTCATCAGTCGCCATTTTGAAGTTATGTTCGTTAGAAGATTTTTGGAAAGGAGTGTGAATATTTTTTTAAGTGGAATAAAATTATAAATAATCATTTGTCCGACCTCAAATGAATATAAAAATAATATAGGCCTAAATGACTGTGGTTAACTATCACATTAATAATTATATTACCATCTGTTTTCATTACAGTCATCTAAAGAGATCGATGTCAGCTGTTGGCATAGTGATATATTAGGGATGACTTCTAGTAACATTTAGAGCTGTCATCCAGTTAAACTTAGCTCGTGAATGACTTATATATTTAATTACTCTATGGAATTGGAGAATTATTGCGTTAAAACTTAAGTAGTATGACTTTAAAATTAAAGTTCACAAAATTGTATTTATATATTTAGCAATATCTCAGAATTTTTGGATTTATAAAAATATATTTAATATACAAGTTTTTATTTTTAATAGTTCTACAAATTTTCAATGATAAATTATTTATTATCTCAAATAGTTGCAGAGATACGGAAATTTATGCTTCTGTAAAGTACCCTAAGATTCGTCTTCATGGGAAAATGAAAATATCCAGTTTATTTATAATCTTAATCAACACCTAGATACGAAATATAATCAAAATCGTGATAGTCGAATTTGAGAAAATTGGTTTTTTCTCTTTTCTTTCTTTCTTAAACTACTCTTAATTTTAAGATTAAACAGACACACAGACAAATATTATTGCAAATACCAATTTTTAGGGTTTGGGGGAGCTTGAGACGTCGATATCCATCAACATTTCAGGTTAGATTTTCTTTTGCGATCGCAATACTTTTACCTTTTGTGTTCGAAAAGTTAAAAAATATATATATTTACGTATAGCTTGAAAGTTATTGGTTTTATAAAAGTATTATTTTAATAAAAAAAATTGTATTATAAATATAACTACATATTTGTAACGATAAGTAATCTAATATCTCAAATATTCTAGGAGATATTTAAAAACATAATTTACGTATAAGACTGGAGCCCTTAAAGTCATGTTTCTGAAATATTGAGAGAAGCCATTTTTTTGTAATATATTTACAAATGTATAGAAATTAAATTTAATCAAAATCGTTAAAGGAGATTTTGAGAAAATTGACTTTTTTAATTTTTGACCTTCAGTAAACTACCCTTAACTTTAGGGTTAGATATCCAACTCTAAAACTCCTCGGGGCAACCCTAGGACAACCCTAGATAACAAGTTTTATCCCGATCGGTAAAATAGTTTAGATTCTAGTTGGAGTTCCAGAAAAACAGACAGACAGGAAGACAGACAGACAGACAGAAAGTCAAAAACAACTTTTTTGGATTCGGGGGGTCATGAAACGTCAATATTTAAAAAAAATCTTGAGTTAAATTTTGTTGACGATCATAATACTTTCTTTATCTCTAAGATAGCGAGAAAGAAAAAAGTGATTTTTAGAATATTATCTGATTGTTATTCATTATAAAGCAGATACCGTTTTAGTTATAAGGTAGAAATTTGTCATCTAAGCTCTTAATAAGTTTCCCCAAAACTTATTTTGTTTGTAATTATTATTGATGCTTACCTTAATGCAAGATTAGCTTGATTGAATATAAAGAGATAAAACACCCCCTTTTATCAAACTATCTCTTACTATTCGATTAAAATTTGTATCTAAACACAGTTTAATAACATGTATTTAAAATATTTTTTATTAAACCAACCATTTCTGAGCTATAATAAAATGTATTTTTTAAAAAGGTATATAAATGAAGATCTGAAATATTATGAATATAATAAACTTTAGATAATCATAAAAGTCTATAAATTATTACCTCCAAAATTGGGTGGCAACAAATGGGAGCATTCTCTTAAGATTTATAATTCTAATTGAAAGAATGGTGATAAAAATATCTTATGTACGTTTTTAAACACATGCAATTATAATTTTGTATAGGATACAAATATGCCCTAAAAATGAATGCGCTCCAAAACCAAATAAATCGAGAGATGATTGATATTGTGTAGAGATTAAAACTATCTATTTACTGTGGTGACAGAATAATTAATTCTAAGCTAATATACTTACTTATCACGATGAACCATTATATAATTATTTTTTTTACTTTTTAATTTCAATATTTTTCAGAAAAAATGTATATTATTTAAATTATACCTTTTATTTCCATTATGTGTATGTTATAATGTATACTTAATTCGTTCCACTTAATTTATAATCTATTTCAAGAATATATTGAGGTTTATATTACCTAAATACACTTATTTTTGCTTTTAGTTGGTTACTATAATCAGTGGTTAGGTATTATTTTGTTTAATTGTTTTAGGATTGACATAATTTTTTATTCTTTAAAGAGCCATTATACTAAGGATGTCTTCTTGATATATAATGTCCTAACTTTATAGATTTTCTTTGCAGTTAAAAATAGTAAAAACGGGTGATATAATTAATTAATTTTTAGATTGCTATCAAAACGACTGTAAATCCACGAGTAACTGGGATATTATACCATATATATTATAAAGCCCATTTAAGTCTTTGAGTAAGCTAAAATTCCAATCATTTATGAAGTGAATGACTCCATTGATGGATAAAATATTGAGAAAGTTGGCGCTGTGTGATATACAATTTTTTATCCTTATGAAATAGTAAACTAATTTTCAGAGAGGGATTTAAATTAAGTATTAATAAACAAGTAATTTTAGTTATCATGTCAATATTTATTTTAGGTGAATTGATAAATAATGGGTTGTATCGATCATTGTTGATAGTGATAAATTTATCAGGTTACAACTGGATAAACAATATTTTTAGTGAAAATATGGTTAAATAAATATAGGCTTACATTGACTTTTAAAAATTTGGAGACATATTGATTTTATGGAACATAACAACATTAATAAATATCTAGGACGTAAGTTGGTAATAAATTAAACAAAATAGGAGTATTTTAAATGTAAAAGAAAAAAAAAGCTTTGTATTTAAATTCACTTTCTGGCTATTTCCAGGAACGTAAAGCAGGTTTTTTTTTTACAAACCACTGAGTAAAGTAAATACAGTGTTTTCATGTGCAAGTGGATATAGTATAGAGGCTAGAGTAAACCTGGAGTTTGGGAATTTCTGGACAAATATCAAGTATCTTGAAATATGGTAAATATATATGTATGCTTATATCCACACAGTTCAGCCATGTGGATTTTACAAGCTTTGGCATAAAAAGTAGCAACCAAGCGAAAAATTGTTTAAGTCAACTTTCTTGATTACCAAGTCACAGGGTTTATAGTGACTCAAAATATTTGTGATTTTAGGGAGATTTAAAGTTCAAGACCTTTTTAAGGCCTCCGAGAACACTGTCTCCATATATTAATCGAATAATGTAAGTTATAATTAAATACACTGTGGCATTTGTATTGAAAATATTAAACTTTTGATATTATTATAGTAATTGAATCAAATGTTTTTCTTACCTTCATTGATGAACGCATGGTATAGGCTGTCACTCTAATGTTAGACTAGACTACCGATGAAGGAAATATAGGTTAGACTCCTCTGGTTGGTTGTAATGAGGATGGATTTTACAAAATAAATTTTCCCTCTTCCTTCATAGGAATTTGGTAACACTTCCTCTAAATTCAATCGTACTCATCCATTACTTGTTAGCATGTACCCTAATTTACAGATATGTTTATAATCTGAACATTTAGTAGGATGGTGTGCTAAAAATATACTTAGTGATTTTAGTTTTAAAAATGTTTGATAAATTTTAAAATTTCATAGAAATTTTTTTTTACATTTTAAATATTTAAGTTTCTCCTTTGAATATTTTTTTTTAACATTTGGGCACATATTTATTGTAAGAAGTTTCATTAAAATAAATCGTATAGCATTGGATGTGTTGAGATTCAGAATTCATCACCGAAATAATCGTTTAATATGTTAAATAAACAGGGTGTGCCATTACATATGATACCTACTTTGGTGGTAAACAGGAGACAAAAAAAAGTTGAAAAAAACTAATATAAAGCTTGTGTCCCATTTTATCATAGCTCTTATTTACAGTGATGTTTGTACTCTGGTAATGTGAAACTGTTTAACTTTATAGGAATATATTCTTTAATTTGAAAAGTGACACCTAAACACGGGAATCAAACAAGGAATTCTTAGCTTAGTACGCCAAAGCTCTAACCACGGATCTATATAGGATTTATCCAGTGCCCATGGTCATTCTTAACTCTAATTTTAAGGCAAAGTATGTGATGTAAGTATTCAAATTTGCAACCTTTGGGCTTAATGCAAACTTTTCATCACGTTTTATACTGCCATAAGCTATCAAGACTATTAATTAATTGGAACAACCCATTGAAGATATCCAATCGTAATTTAGAAAGCTATCCAGTAAACATGATTTCGTTGGGTCACGTGGCTGTAGCTCAGAAATAAGGTCAAATTGGACATATTTATATGATCATATTCTTTTTCTTTTGTGTTTTCTGTCTCACCACATTTACCATAAATGATGATACATCCTGTATAGGCATATAATTACAATGATGTATGAATATTAGGTATATATTTATATATTGATACAGACGTCTTCATCCACATACAATTTGTTTTTATGGTAGCATGATTATTTAATATTTTCCTCATTTTTCTCATTTTTATTTGAAAAGTACAGTTATTTTCTGTTAAGTATATCAATATGAATTCACACTGTAATCTATCCATCCTATCTGAAATAACTTCTTAATACTTACTCCTAATACTATATTATAAGTAGTGATAATATAGAAACAATAAACTAACAAGATAAAATGGTGCAACAGACTCATACATATTTTATCCTAGTTTATTGTAACCACACTTAAAATTTAAGAAAATTGGTGATCATTTAACTACTTTTATTTATTCATTTCTAAAACTATAATTTTTTATATTCATATGGAAAATTCTTAAATAATAACTTTTGAACGATAATCTTAAGACCTTTAAGAAAAATCATAGCTAAATAATATGTAAAATATTCTCAATTTTTTTTTTTTTTTAGAAAAACAAAAATACCATTTCAATCATAATATATTAACTCCCCACATATAAATTTCAAAATAAAATGCGTAGCTATTTTAGAAAACATTCCAAACTTTAAAGTTTATTAAATTAACTATCCTTGAATAAAATTTTCTTTAAAACACGTATACAATGTTACAAACTATGGAAAGTCATCCCCCAATAACCATTTCAAACCAAAGTTATATTTGAGAAATGTATTATAAAACCGGGTAGTAAGACGCGGTGCTAATAATAATATTATAAAACATTTATCATTTACAAATCACTCTTAATTTTATAGTAAAAATCTTTGAAAACGTGATATATAAATATCAAATTTTAACTAAATCTAAAAAAAAACCTTGTATGTAGGCCCTATGGCCCAAGGTACAGAGGGAGAGACATACAAAATAGTATATTAACCCTAACTTATTTGATTTTGTATCCAAATAAAACATCAAAGCCTATTATAAAAATATAAAAAATGTTCATGATTGAAATACAATTTGTATATTATAAAGTTAAAGGCTTTATGAAAAGGATAATTTTATTTTTGGGGGAAGATTCCCCCCGTTGTCGGCCGGGCTTCGAGTCGCACCGCCTGGGTGCCTGGAGGGAACGTTCACTCAGCGTCGAGTGCGAGGTCGACGCCGACCCCGGAGGCTCAGACATCCGATTCAGCTGGACGTATAATCGGTCCAGGGACGTGTTGCCGGTACCTGGTGACCGTGTCAACAGTTCTGGGACGTCAAGCCGCCTTGTGTACACCCCTGACTCAGAACAGGACTTCGGGACCCTGGCTTGTTGGGCCAGCAACAGCGTGGGAAGGCAGCGGGTGCCTTGTCTCTTCCATGTGGTCCACGCAAGTAAGTATAGGAGTCAATTATTATAGTACATTTTTGTTCAAAACTGTCCATAATTTCTCACACACATATTTCAAATTTTCCGAATATCATTCATAAGTAAATGATCCTTAAATTAATTTCTCTTTAAAATTAAATATAAAGAATTTTTAAAATTTAATAACCCCCTAGATGATATATATTTTCAAACAAATGTAATTAGTATTTTTAAATCCTCTCAAGATTCACTTATCAGTAAACTATTTTCCAAGACCTTTTTTCCTTTTTCAATTTAACTTACATCTATTTTAATTTATTCTTTTACAATACCCTAATCAATAACTAAGCCCTATCGTGGTACTAAAACAATGCAAAAATAATAAATCATCCTAAGTACGCTACCATAATTTTGGATATAGAACCAAGATAATTATTATTTAACATATAGATATCATGTTTGATACTATTTTATTAAAGCATTTTATATTTAGTCAGAAGACTAAGCCCCCTTTTTTGAGTAAGTTGGGAAGGGGGAGGGGAAAAGAGGGAAGATAATTAAAAATAAATTTGAGGCTGAAGTTTATCATGAATAAAATTATTTATCTATATGATAAGGGATGCAAATTTCCATCTATCAAGTTTTTTATAATCCATACAAACTGATGGACCTTAGCGCTTAGGCCTTAAGCTTGGAAAGAATTTAAAATTTCATAAAATACAGACAAGAAGTATAGCCTGAGACAATTTATAATAGGCCTATATAGTCTTTGGCTAAGCTTCATCCTTCTATGTTTTTTTGTTTGGGAGTCTCTCTGATATACGGTCACTTGATATAAAGCGTCATGCTCAAAAATGATAAAAATTTTTTAGCAAAACTGTTGTTGGGATTTGGATTTAAAAAAATAGTCCTGAGGTTTGGATGGTAATGGTATTCATGTGGTCTAAATTGCTAAGTATTTAATCAGCTGCATTTAACTATTAGAAGTAATAAAATTGTTCCAGTACATAATTATAAATGTTAAGGTAAATCAAACAAATATTTTACATACGAATTAATAGGTAGCCTATGCAAAATTATTAGTCATTTTGAACTCAAGTTTCTATATGGATTTACGATTGATATTTTTTTCTATAATTTCTCCTTAAATCTGATGTTGATAATTTTCCTTGTTGATCAAGATGGACAGGGGAAAATAAAAAGAAAATTTCATTTAAATGTAATAATAATAATAATAGCACCGCGTCTTACTACCCGTTCACGTTATACGCTTTAAGTACTAATCACTCTAATGGGTTAAGTCATGAGAAGGTTGAATTAGAGTAAGTGAACCCGCATTTTTGTGGAGGGAGAGTGTAAAACCATTTAGGAAAGAACACCCTCAGTTCACCCGACCGAGATTTGAACCTCGATCTCCCCGTCCTCGGCAGTAGAAAATAACACGACTAGCGTGTTAGCCAACTACGCCACCGAAGCGGGTATTAAAAGTACATCATACTATTATATATAAATGCTTCACCCGAATCGAGAAATTTGTCTACTATTGAATGAAAAAAAAACCTCTCCAGTGGCCGTATGGTCTAAGACACTACCATAGTAATATAAAAGACTCCCGAAGACAAGGTTGTCGAGGATTGATCCTGGTTGGTTGCACTGAAGGTGGTTTTTCTAAATGGTTTTACAACTGTCTATCAACCCAAATGCAGGTATACTTCATCTAGATCAAATCATCCTAATTCTATATACATTAGTATAGTAAGTACATAAGCGTATAGCCCGAATTGTTAGTAATATGTATTGCTGAAAAAAAGAAAACGCATAAGATGCATATCTTTGGGTACCCTAAAATAAGTGTGCCAAAATTCTTCCATCAAAGTTTCTTGATTATGGAGATCTAGCTTGTACTGAGCATGCATACACACAAATCTACATCATACTTCATTCATAACCTTAATGACCGTTTAATAAATTAAGTAATTACATTTATTTAAGGAAATAATACTACATTATCTACTGTAACAAAATAAGTATTTTAATTTTACTCAATAATTTAGACTGAACAAATACTATGTACAATTTTGTCTCTTTTAGAGATATTATAAAATTAATTATACAAGACACTCAATTTTAGTGTATCCGTTTAGATATTTAACTACACCTACTTATTATGACAAGTTTTTAAATAATTTTTACCTATATTTTTGTCTACTGAGCTAAGGGTCCAGGGATTGATTTCTGGCATAGCCGAATAAGTTAGTTAGCATTGGTGAAATTTGAATCCACTCTTTCACAGTGATGAACTAACAGTCAGGGACTGGATATAACATCTTTCATAGTATTAAATAATTATATTATAAGACATATCAATCTATGACAGGTCTAGCATGTTTAAAGTGGCAAATAATATAAGGCTTGAATAAAAATACTGATCCAGGCCACAAGATGGAAAGAATAAGGAATGTAATTAGTAATTCTAGCCTTAATAGTGACATTTACTGACACAAATCTTTCGTTTATGTTTATCTTACCACTTAATCATCATTCACATCGGTGATTACTTGGCTTAAGGCTCAAGGCTTGCAATATACTTAATTGTCGGTGAAGACTATTCAAGATTAAATTATTGGTTGTGTTTTTGGGGGGTGATTTTAAATATGTTTATATCACTGTAGACTTCTCAGTCATCTTCCAGGCTAGTGTGGATACACGTTCTCTAAAATACGCTACTCATTTCCACCCTTAAGTATTAAATTATCAACACAATAATAAAAGGTAAGAAGATAATTTATGAAAAAATAAATAATACCAATTTTAACTAAATATTGTTATGATATGACAATTTTAAAATTTATTTAAAGGATTGTAATTATTAAATATTGACTATGTAAAACGAAATTATTTAATTGAATTAAGTATTTAAGAAATATGTAATGAAATATTTATTATTTCCAAGACTCCATACTGAATAATTATCTTTGGTAACTAGTTATAAGTTCCCTCTGTATACTACTTTAATAATTGGTGATAGTTTGGATTTTTCTAGACAGTTAATGATACTAATTAAAGCTATTTGTTCTCGACAAACTTGAAATAAACATTTAGTTTAGTTTTAATATCAATGAGAAACTATATTTTCAATTAGATGAAAAAACATAAGTTAACTTTATCTTTTTATTAAATTCTTATTTCATAATGAGATTTTAAATAGTATAATGGAGGTGGTAACCATGCCTCATATAGCGAATTTGAAATGTAAGTTGAAGTAGTGAGTGCATGAAATAGCTAAGCCCGCATAACGCATATTAAATCTTTTAGGACGTTAAGCGCACCTGGGTAGGAAATGTGCTTCTACGAGGCGTTTCTGGTTGAAACCACGTTACCCATTTGACAGGTAATAGTTATTCTTTAATTTGAACAATAATGTATGTGAAACGTTATGTTCTTTTATTACGATTAGGGGTTAGATAAAATAGTATAATTATTAATAAGAGTATTTATATGACCATATAACAATTAAATTACCAGTTAAATATATGATACGACACAATCATGCAAAATTATCATATTGCGTAATAAAACTTCTAAGAAAATTATCGAAATGATTATTTAGTTAGCTTATCTTAGCTAAGTTTTTCTGGTAAAACAATCATACCACATAGCTAATCACAATAAACTTTCTATATATACATTTTAACCAAATTATTCAAACTTTTTAGAAAGGTTATAATTTTAAAAATTATTTACCTGTAAATAATAATACAGTTTGTTGTAATTTGAAATAGTAATAACGTAAACTTCTTTATCACGAAAAACTATTCACAAACACCCAATTTAAACTCAATGTTCAATGTTAATTTTAAAAATATATACTTATTTTGTTATAGTTTGTGGTAATTAGTTATTAAACGTTTTAAAAAATAACGATATTTACTTATTGATTAAGAAAAAAACCATCCGATAGTAATTTGAACAAAACCGTTAGATTTATTTTTAAATAAATTCAAATTTAACATCTCTAGGTATAAAATTTTAATATCAGGTTTGAACAAAATCCATTCAAACGTTTTAGATATGTTTCTTATGACAAACAAACATACAGAAAAAAGAGGGGTGATACATAATTCTATACAGCTTGTATTTGTGTTCATGATCACATAATAAACGTAAAGATTCGTCATAAACACAACATCTTTTTTTTTCACGATTATAATACTTTCTCCAGATATGATAAAGTATAATAGTGATTATAAACTATACATACTATCTATAGAAACGCTTTAGTGCCGATATATTTTATTGAAAATTTAGAATATATAAAATTTTATAATAAACAACGTCAACAAAGAAATATTATTCCTGTTGATCTTAAAGTTGACAAAAGTTAACACCAGATGTTAAAAGTTTCATTTTTGGAATACAAGATTTTTTCTTAGTATTAAATAAACTTAGATCTAGCCCCTTTTAGTAGAGTAGCCAGATTTGTGTCATTAAATGTCAGAATACTATAAAAGAAAATGATGACTTTAAATATAATATTTAGCACCGCGTCTTACTAACCGTTCGGGTTATATGCTTTAAGTACTAATTACTCTAATGGGTTAGAACTTGGGATTGTTGGATTAGAGGAAATGAATCCGCATTTGCGTGAAGGGAGAGTGGAACACCATTTAGGAAAAACCATCCCCAGTTCACCCGACCGAGATTCGAACCTCGATATCCCCATCCTCCGCAGTAGAGTTTAAACACGACAATCGCGTTAGCCAACTACGCCACAGAGGCGGGTAGTAGTAGACTAAAATATAGGACAGTAAATGTAAGTATGAATTACAAAAATCGAATCCATCCAGAGCGGAAAGACGCATCAAACGCATTTCCTTACGGCACTAGATTCCCCATGGCTTAGGGAATCATTCTCATCAGATACTGATCTCTAAGGGACAGAGCTGTAACGTTCTAATGTTAAATTATAAAAAAAGGGTAGTTTATCTTGCCCTTTTAAACATTAGCGTAAGCAAATACTTTTTAAAATATGCTATGAGGATACGTAAAACAAGTCTCTTTTTTCTACTGAAATTAGTGTAACACCACCCTTAATCTCCTTAGAATAAAGGTGGGTACACAAGATTTTAATGTAAGTATAAAATACCAAAAACAATCAATAATTGCAGAGGAGCCAATAGGATAGTCATATGACAAATAGGCCGTTCTCCGGCATATAGCTCATTCTGCTTCCATGAACCCACTTTACAAATATTATTTAGAGGACTCAATATCTAGCCCAAATCTGTGGTAGAGGATGGGACATATTTCATTCAATTAGCTCCTATATTGGAATACTATAAGAGAAACTAGACATCGACATAAGATTTTAAATAGTTTATTTTTATAAATAGTAGATAAATGATATTATAATCAAAAAAAGGTTAATGTTAAATAGTTAGATAAATTTATTAACATACGTGTATATTAGAAGGATATTACCAATTGTGTACTTTTAACAATCCCTCATAATTTAAAGGAAAAATATAAATAGATATATATATATTATAAAGTGTATTGTAAATATGACAACAATGGGTCTCAATAAACATCCAAAACTAACTATAAATATATAGTCATTATTAGAAAAGTAATAATGATTGGTCTGCACCATCACCTAGATTTGAATACTAATATCAATACATATGTATAGCAGTAGAAAACTAATCACAACAGGTCTCAGCGACCATCCTCAATAGTATTAAAGCTTGTTTATTATAAATACAGTAATAGTCTTTCTTGTCAACATAAATACACGTTAGCGCAATACAACATATTACAAAAAGGGAAAAGCCCCTAAAAATTAAAGCGTAATAATCTAATTTTACAACCAGATGGTCTCTAAGATTTATATTTTGCTTAAATCTAACATTTAAAAAACCTTTACATCTTACGCCATAGAAAGTATATATTACGTGAAATAATAGTCCACTCAAGACTCAAAACTCCAAAAGGAATCATCACTACCCTATCCCTGATATTAGACCGAGAAAAACAGCTAACCCCTGAGTTCAAAAAAGGGGACTTCACTTTTATTTTGCTAACGTAACAAACTTGCTAGTATAATTTACCATAATTAATCAAATTTATTGCTAAATTAAGGTCAAATACACTATTCCCAACCATGATAATATAATTTAAATTAAATAACAATAATTATGGCCAATTTTAGAATGTAGGAATTTTGAGAGTATAAAAGCCGAAACGTAATTTATACCTAATGAACATCCTTGACACCAAGTCGTGTCCAAGGACGGTATCCTGACAAGAGTGCTTTACCAATACGAGTTACATCATTATATACGTTCTATATTCAGTCTAGAAAAGGGGGAAGAGGAGTAGTGAAAACAGAGGTGAACACACAACAAAGAAGAGGGGGGCGGGGTAACTAGACGAAGGTAGAATATTCGAGCATGTTGTGGATGGGGACAGTACAATAGTTTCATGGACACATCATCGCCATTTAACGGATGTACGTCACACTTTCCCAGCATGCCTTATGATAATTCAAAGCTTGAGCTTACACACAGCTTGCTCTTTTAGTCCGTTGTTGTTTTTTCTCGCGGCATGTTGTGTTGTGCGTGAAGTACACTTTGGAGGGGCTACTGCTGAATGGGGCTATGGTGAGTTCTCTCGTGCTTATTATATTTCTTAGAGATCAGTCCTGTATATTTTCACTTTTTTTTGTAGCTTTATGCCTATAAACGCTACATTAGTTTTATTCAAATCTAATAAAGAAAAAAAATATTATTTAAAAAGTAATAGTCTTTGTTTTACAATCTTCATGCTCATACATTTAATTAAGCCCAAATTAATATTAGCGTCTTCTACAATCATTAAGATATTTTTATGTTTCATTTCCATTCTTTCAGGAAGAAAAAGCTTTACAATCATTACAAAATGTTTTAAAACCATTTTAAAATAGCTAAATATCAATTTAAGTGATATGAAAATGTAGATTTTTATAGATTTTATCGAAAACTTAGAAATATTAAAAATAATAATAAATACATTAATATTAATTGAGCTAAAATTATAACTTAAGTTCGCAGATGATATTTTATGTTACTGTTTATGCTAGTGAAGATATTTTAATTTTATTATAGATTCTTCCTTTAAGAGTGGAATAACATAATTATTATATGCTACTATTATTTTACTGTTATGTTACTGTTTTATGTTACTGATGATGTTTTACTTATATTATAGATTCTTCCTTAAATATCTCAATAACACAATTATTTTTCCCTAATATTAAAATATTTTTAATTTTATAATAGTGATTTATTGGGTTTAATTCAACTTAAATATTATATTGACTTCTTCCTCTAGAAAAAGATTACTACACTCATAGACCTGATAAGCTATAAACAATTTTCTTATTTTGTTTTGGGAGAGAGGTGAGAAATTAAAGGTAGCTTTCACTATTGTAATTGGAAATTAAAACTCATATTTAAATAAATAATAGAATGGCTATGATGATTTGATAAATTATTCAAAGGAATTTAAGAAAAATTTAAAAGTATTTAATTTATTATGATTATTCCTTCTTTTATAAAATTAGTTTTCACTCAAGTATTGCCATTATAATATATTGAAAGTGGAAAAATTATTATGGTCAGATTATAAAATATCTTACCGAGAAAATTTAAAAATCTGGTTTAACATTTTCGATTTTATAGAATACCTCAATAACTAAATTATATTAACTTATTTAATATAATTTGACATTTTTCTTATATACTATTTAATATTATTATAATTTAATAGAGCATTAACATTTCAGCCTTAAAATATATTTAACATTTAATTTGTGTCAGAACAAAATACAAACTTGAAATAATTCCTCGGGCCCTCAATTCAACACTATGTAGTGAAAAATATATTATTCTCTAATGATGATTCTTTGTACATACCATTATCGATCCCAGGATACTTAAATAAATGTACATAATCTCTAGTACAAATGGGGTTACTGTAGCTTAGATAGAGTCTATATACCTAGTTAGCTACGCTATAGTATTTAATTTTATAATAATATCTATTATTTGAAAATAAAAGAATATGAAATAATAAGTTTGCAGATAGTTAAATGTACTTTATGAGATGACTTATTGTTAAAACTGATCAATTGATATTTACGTGCCAAAAACATCTTTAGGTGGAATTCGATTCAATAGAATTAATGTGATAGTAAATAATTATAATGATTATCTAAAATACGTTTCAAATGTTAGTTAAGAAATCTCAAAGCTAGCCATTAGATTTAATTATAATTCATTTATAACATATTAATAATAAAATAATATTTTAAATACAAATATATATCGTGACTGTATAAATTAAAATTTTGGAAAATATTTTTTATAAATGCTTCATTTTAACTTTATTTTAGGGCGTAGTAAAAAATATCTGTTTACACTATACATTTGTTTTTATAAACACTGCGTATAAACCGAATGAGTATTAAGTTGCGGTACTACTACTACTATTACTACTACTACTACTACTACTACTAATAATAATAATAATAATAATAATTTAAAAACACTGTTGCCTGAAATACTATATAATAGTAAAATGAAGGAAATCTATTCCGTGCAAATGGTTTTATATATTATTAAAAATAAAATATCATGTATTATATGTCCATGGACAAAATTCAAGGATACATAATGTTAAAATAGTAAAAATAACTAGCACAATTTTATTATTTATCAAAACTCCTATTTGGAAGTAGAGTATATTGAATATATTACAAAGACTTCAGATAGTCTCTTTGAATACAAACGAGAAAAGGAGAGAGAGAGTCTACTGGATAGAGAGGAAAAGAGCAGTAATAGGACAGGAGCTGAGTGAAAAATAAATCTTATTGATCTTTAACTCTACGTTGTGTTTTTTTTTTATCTTACATCTCGGAACGCTACAATATATTCTTGTAAGGGACTTTCCAAGAACAAACGCTTATTTTCAAAACGCTTCGTTTTATATTTAAGAAATATATATATATATATACATATATATGTGTTTAAATGTTTATGGTTGAATAAATATTATTAAATATACATATAAGTAAACAAATATGTTTATATAAAAATAACAAATTGCACATCTTTTAATAAATATAATGAAACCATTTAAATAAATTCTAGATATCTGTTAAAACACCCACTATGGATTAAATATATTATTTATAAACAACGTAATAAGCCCAACGTAGTCATTTGCGTAACGTAAATCTTTGAAAATTGATGCTATGCACCTGAAAATAAACAGGGAAATTGAGGAAATGTGGGGAAATACCAAGGAGCTTCCATAAACCCAGTATAGTCTTAAGGTACTGGTTTTAAACGCTACAATATTTCGTTTCAATGTTTGGCAGTCTCGCCTTAAGCTCATTTCTTAAAATCAATTTAATCAAGTAATTTTCTTTTATTGGGCCTCATTTAATAAAAGTGAATAGGCCTATAAAGAATATAAAAAAAATAATTATACATTAAACTATAGAGTAGACTCTTTTGTGTTCATTTTATAAGGCCTTTTTGGATTTTGAGTGATTGAAATGAAACACATCGTATTTATTTACAGATCCTACTAAGATCAAGAGTAGTATAGTTAATTTTACAAAACATCTTTAGATCTAGGAGGACCTTAATATAATTTAAATTATGAGAAACATACATTGGAATAAATTGCAATATTCAGCAATTAGACTGTTTATTTAAGGAAAATGCCTTGACTTTCTACACATATTATAGTAATGGCGCAACGTGTAATATGACTGCATAATTTATATTATCATGAATTATGAAATACGATTCAAGTAGTCACTTAATTGTACTCACGTAAAAAGGCGTCCATCTAAGCTAGTTTTGTTTAATGATGAGGGTAGGATCTAATAGCTATTAAGTCACAAAGATAATTATATTTAAATAATTGTGCATTATCCTTTTACAAGTAAATGCATGTAAACATCTTCTAAATTCTACTTTCATTGGATCTAACGCATAAGTATGAATTTGATGACGAGTACAAACGGAGAGTAAGATGCGGAAAGCGAAAACCTGGCAAAATATTTTAGATTCGTTTGTATCATTTTTATACTCTGACTCGGCCGGGTACGTTTGTATATAGATTTTTTGAATCAATTTTGTTTTAAATTGGTCTTTTTTTTCGTATAGACGCATAGGTTATGCGTAGTAAAATTTATTAGTGTCTTCACTGAAGAACATGACTTAGGCTTCTAAGGGAGAGAAAGTTCGTGTTCATTTTTTTTTCTACTACAGACACAGAGGACTATCCAAGACTAAAAGGTTTACCAGAAACGAAGATAAGAAAGGACGAGTGAGAGTGATGCTACAGAAAGTAGTAGTCATATTTGGAATTCAGACCGCAGATCCGAGAGGACTCTTGCTACTTCTATGTGAATATTTGACGGCGAGAATCCTGTGCCTGGCTATAACTCAATCGTGACATGCTAAGTAGAAAGGATGTGTAGAACGTGTCGAGGGATGAGGAAGCAATATAGAAGGGGGTGTTTTGATGAAAAAAATAAATAAAAAAGGAGGATTGTATAAAGTAAACTACTTCCTCGTGTAGAGTACATGCATCAAATACGAGTGACACTTCTGTGACATTTTACTTGGTTTTCTCTTCTCTGTGTGTCATAAACGTTTCTCGTTCTCCGCTGAATATATATTTCATATTTACATATATGTATATATTTCCTAGTGATTTTTTTTTCAACATTCAAGTTGTCTAAACAATTATTATGTTTTAGTACAGCAGCCTGTTTTACTACTGGCTAGTTTCGAC
This sequence comes from Timema poppense, assembly GCA_902141375.1. Classification (NCBI taxonomy): domain Eukaryota; kingdom Metazoa; phylum Arthropoda; class Insecta; order Phasmatodea; family Timematidae; genus Timema; species Timema poppense. The sequence continues at coordinate 72,295 of CABFOV010000041.1, read as the reverse complement.
TTTGAAACAGTAATATATGACAATAAAAAAAAGTTAATTCAAATGTAATAATCAACTAACATTGATTGTAAAGTTTTATGGAAATCTATATCCGTAAAACCAATCGAATACAATATTTTTGTGTATTTAAACCTTTGAGCGTTTAACACAGCCTCTTAAATAAGACATTATCAATGTGTTCCATATTTCATGACTAAATCATTAATAATGATCACTTGATTACACATCTTGCAATAAGGTATAATCTAAATATTGACGCAAATCACATGGATTGTATCAGCACACATCATTAAGCTAACCCAACCCTGCATGGAAAACCTATTATTCTAAGGCCAATAACATACATTGATTGTCACAAGATCTAAAGCATCAGGCTCCTAATAGACCGAGCTGCGGGTGAACAAGAGGTCAAGGTTCGTAACTTGAGTAGGTGCCCTAGAGAGTGGATTACCATAGACGAGTCATCATTGTGTGTTTCTCTGTCACTCTCCAATGCTGGTATATTTCCCTTAGGCTATTCTCAGAACCTTGAGACGTAGCTTCAATTTTATATTAAATTATACACATTTTTGCATCCACCTTGTAAACAAATATGAATAATTTTCTTTAAAACCAGACTTACAAGACAGGGAGATAATGGTTGATTTATATACTTGTTGAATTTAAAATGTATATATTTAAATAGCTTGGCTTGACGTATTCCTGCCAGGTCTGTACTGCGTATTAAACTAATTAGTTAAAGTTGGTTAAAATGGAGATATCTTTGGCATAGTTTTTTTTTAATATCTTTGAAAATGAGTTCAGTTCTGGATTTCAATTGTTTGATCCATGTATGATTTTGGTGTGGCAGAATATATCACACCTATGACTATAGTTTGGAAGAATAGGGGGGTGGGGATTTAAGAATAAAACGGCGAACAAAAGTAATAGGTATAATAAATGGTTCTATATCTACATTAAAATATTAGAAAGTAGAAAGATGTTTAGTAAACAAAAACAAATTAGTTTATATGATGCTAAACCAGGAAATAAAATTTTGTTAAGATATATAATTACATGGGGCGAAAAAATTATATTAAATACTCTTTTTATGTTGACTATTAATTAATACGCAATGCAAACATTTAAACTTGCGTAAAAATCATACCATATACATTAAAAAACATCACAATACATTGTAAGAATAAAAAAGTCTCTTACATTACAGTGGGCAGGACATGCAGTACAAATGGGAAAATCTATAACCGTGTTCAGAGTATTGACTAGCTAACCCAATGGGAAGAGACAATTGAGAAAACCTAGACGCAGATGGGAGGATAGCATTAGAATGGACCTGGAAGAGATAGATGTACTGGATATAGCTATCTCAATATCGTTCAGGGTGATGTAATGAAGTGGATCATATATAACTATCTCAAGATAAGGATACGGTGTAATGAGGTGTATTGGATAGAACTAGCTCAATATAATAACATGGTGTAATAAGTTGGATTGGATGTAATAGATCAAGATAGGTATAGGGTAAAATGAGGTGGATTGGATAGAAATAGCTCAAGTTAGGGATAAGGTGTAATTAGGTGGATTGGATGGAAATAGCTCAATATAATTATCTGTGACGTACTTTTGGATGTGAGGCAATGAGATTTCAACTTCATATTACCATAGAATAAATAATAATTAGCTGTAAGTAGGGTAAATGACTGATTAATAAGAAATACACAATTTAGTTTAAACAAATCAAGTAATAACTATTTCATTTAAGGAAATAGTTAGTGAAAGTTGAGTTTATTAAAAGTAATTATTTTGCTGTCGGCAATAGTCTATTAATTTAATGAACTATACGATATATTTCATAGTAGTGTAAAAAATTAATTAACTTTACTAATGTGCGATTTGGGTTTAAAAATACGTTTAAAATGAGTTTTTAATAGAAGCGAATGTAGAACAAGTTATTTTTGGATAAAGAGAGCCCTTAAGAAGATACATCACTTATACAAACCTTTTTGATAATACATCTTACCACAATCCAAAGACCATATATAAGGTCTATAGCTTATGTCAGTGTTTTATCCTAATATGTTTTAGTAGGAATCAACAAAATGTATCCGGTACTGGTGAACTCACTGTATACAGGTAAAGCTCGTTTAATCTAGTCTGCTGGTGAAAGGGATTTTTACCCTTATTTTGATTGGAAGAATAGTTGAGAACATTCAAACATATTTCTTTGTTTTCAACATTAATAGCATTTTCCTATATTATTTGCGTGATTCTATAGGTATTGATAATATCTATTAAAAGGGACAACCGCATTTAAAATAACTTGATTTATAAATATATTAAATTGTTTTAGTAAAATTAATAACTAACTTCTACTCTTCTTCCTCGCAAAAATCATATTATAGAGGGCTTAACATCCCAGCTGGATGTACTGAGGCCTGAAGGTTATGATTTCTAAATATTTTCCCAATCTCCCTCTACACCAAATGTGCGTACATTTCAAATACATTCTGCCATCTTCATCTTTAACTAAGAAGTGTAATAAAATGTGGGTAGATCAAACCGATAGTAAGATGCGTCATCATGCTTACTACAAGTTCGGGCGGGGTACACGCCTATGTACTAATTACACTAATGTTACAGGGATTAGTAAGGTTAAGTTCAGAGTAATTAAACTTGCACCCTTATTAAACCACCCTTAGTAAACCCAACCAAGGTTTGAACATTGATATTCCCGTCATCTGTAGTCTAGTATAATGCGAGAGTTGTCACATAGTTCATGCAGCCACCGAAGCGGATTACAGTAAAGTAATTTCATTTACAATATATAAGACAATTAAGATATATAATTAACCCTAGATCACACACTTTTATCTATAAAATGTATCTGGTTTTATGTGGGATGGCAAAATGGTAAATTTGACCTAAGTCTTTTCGAAAAGTATTATCTTAATTTTTTTTATTATAACAGAAATGTGAATCGTAGCTAGATATTTAATACAAATAATGATAATAGGCCTTTTACTCAGACCTGAAACAATTTTATAGATTGTAAGTTTTAATATGAGAAGCATTTTTTTTATTTTATATATTCTAATCCAGTTTACTTAACAGGCTTAACTATGAACTATAAATTATAATACTTTTAGAGGAAGTGAAATCAAATAAGCGTAGGAAGAATATGGGGAAACCACCCCCATAGTCCATGTGTGAGAAACCACCCCAATTGTGCACCATGACATGTTTCATACCTCTGCCTCCCAGTAGACGATAATCAAGTATCAGGTGAACTTGGGGACTTAGATAACGTGACCTCTAGTACAGGTATGAATACTACACACGACTTACTCAAAGTGGTAAGAGTCACGTGGTTAGAGCAATATATTAGAACTAACTTGAACAAAGAATGAGAAAAAAACCCTTATATTAAGACACTTTTAATGAACCCGGCCGAGATACGAAACTTTGTTCCAACCATGAATCAAACTAGACGATCTTGAGGATTAACACTTTAGAGCATTCTATCTATATCAAGAGTTCTGAATAGTGTTATTAATACTCAATTTTATCCCTTTAATAAACTCTATAACTTCTTATATAAATAAAGTAATGTAATCTTGAAAACTTGGACCCCGAGATTATGATTGATCTTGAAGTTTTTTAAACCGTACAAATCTTCCTTTACGTGTGTTTTTACTCCTATCGTTTTTCATATCTGACTGTATCTTGAGCTACAGTAAAAATGTTTTTATAGATTTCGTTCAATAAACCATATTAGTGTGAATACCTCAAGATAAAGTCGTGAATTAATCACTGCTATAGTAATATAGATGGCTAACTTATGAATTCTATTTGAAATCTCAAACTTCTCAGAAACTGCTTCAAATTTTGTTTTTATCTGAATTTAATGAGCTATTTAAACGATAAATGTACGCGTATTATTACATTTTGAAAACAAATTCATCTAAGTTTAGTTTATTAGTAATTATTAAAAAAAATCTAAACTCACCGAATATTGAGAAAACTGTAAGTCTATTTTATATATATTAGTGTAAACTTGTGTAATTTAAGGAAAGGTGAATTTAATGTAGTGTACTTATAACCATATATTCAAAATAATGTTTCAGACTAAATTAGACAATATGATAAACTATTCATCGTATTTACCATTTATTTATCTATATTTTACTTAACAGAGAATGTTAAGTACAAGGCCGGTCATAAACAACAGCATTTATATTTGTGGTCAGCTTGTATCTGATCTTAAGGATACAACAAAAGAAGGGAGGTTTTTAACGAAGTAATTAAATTTTTATCTTTATTATATTTTCAGTCGGAGTTGTATAAGGGATCATTTGTTTTGATTTACGTAGTATAATCAATAAATTAAAATGCATAATATACATATTATTTTATTGAACCAAATTCAAAAAAATATTTAAATATCAATACGGCTAGCGTAATTTATAATATTAGATTGGCCGTCAACAAAGTTATCAATATTATTGTAGTTAAAAGTGCCAAAATTTATTTTCCATTATAGATGACAAATCTGTAAATTAATAAATACTATACAGTGTTTTAATATTATAAATGATTAGAACCACGTTAATCACATGAACGACCAATGTGGAGTGCCGACAATATTCTTAAAAACCAATTACTGTCCAACCCCGACTCACAAAAAGGAGTGCATGACCTAAGAGAGTTAAAACAACAGTTACGAATCGTCCCACGTCCATTTAATATGAAGTTTGTAAACACGGGAAAACACTCCCATTTCTCATAATGCCTTAAACATGGCCCAATTAACTGCTCTCGCGAATAGTTGAAAAATATTCTTACGGGCCGTGTCCTAGTGTAAGCTAGGTATGAGAAATACAAATTTTACTTGAAAGCATGTGTTTTATAATTGTCGGGGACTGTCAAATTAAGGGCTGAGTCCTATTGGTCCAATAGCTAGCAGTTTATCGCCTTTTCCTTAAACCAGATATTGCTTACGTGATTTACGACAGTTTTATATACTTAACCACGGCTTGTAAATTATTATGCAGCTTGTAAAAGTCCATCACCTTTTTTTCTACCTAAGGTAAAGCACCAGTTGTCAGTATTCAGTTTCATATTCTGAAAATTGAAAAATGACACCTAGATACGGGAATCGAACCCGGGACCTTTGGCTTGATACGCCACTGCTCTAACCACTGAGATATCCAGGATTCGTCCCGTGTCCAGGGTCATTCTTCACTCATATTTTAAGGCAGAGTCTATTAGGGAAATCGTCGGCTACAAATGTGTGATTTCTAATATCACGAGCTATCAGATAACCCAGGCATCTGCGACTCGGTGGTTGGCTTATGTGCCACATGTACAGTTATTATTAGTATTGTTTGGGATGCATCTTATTAAGATGATACTATAAATCACACATTTGTAGCCGACGATTTCCCTAAGTCCATCATAGACTCTCTGCCTTAAAATATGAGTGAAGAATGACTCTTAACACGAGACGAATTTTGGATATCTCAGTGGTTAAAGTAGTGGTATACTAAGCCAAAGTTCCCGGGTTCGATTCTCGTGTCCAGGTGTCATTTTTCAATGATCAGAAAATGATACCTGTGTGGAGTGATCCCTCACTAAATGAATATGTAATAGCTTCGGCCATTTGATTCTTAATAAGTATTCAGTTTGTCTGCTAGCTTAGCTATTATTCCTGTGTTTGATTCTCTCGAAGACAAAAATATTATCATTTTTTGAAATTCAAGGTTTTCCATATCTTAATAATGAATTAATGTCTGGTTGACTGATTGTTGTGTCTTTTGTCATGCAAATAATGTGCTTAAGTTGTATTAGAATTAAATCACTATGTTTATTAATTAAGTGTTAAAAAAAGTTGAATTTTTTAAATAATATAAAAATAGTTAAAATTAATATAACCAACATTGATACTTCAGCGGAATATCAAAGTTTTGAAGCTATTTTATGTACTAAATCACCTAAAATAACTATACAAATTTAGTTTTAATCTTTTATATAAACCTTATATTGTTTTGTTTATGAAAAGACGGGTTTATCTACTAATATGCTTTGAAGAAATCACTATGTCTTGTGCTAGATGCCTATTGTACTCTTTCACATCAAAACCAATACAAAGTTGAAATGTAACCTCGCATTGTCATAACTCAGATGTTAGTTTAAAACGTAGGCTGGTTAAGAATCACTTATACCACTTAACTTAAAACACCACCCCCATTCCTCGGTGTTGTAAATCAGGACACTGATATATACTAATCACCTATGCTTTAGTGGCCTTATGAACCAGTAGTGTTACCTTAATTCTATTTTTACTCAAATGTATTGATCACATTTTCGAACACAATTTCCCATTATTAAATTGCTATAATGATGTATAATACTCTTTAGATAATCCTCACGATCTCCTAAATAATTGCAAGCGTGTAAGTAATGATATCAATGGATTATCGTGCATCAATATTGATTATGAACCAAATTCTCCTCCATTGTAATATAAGTTAACAGAAGAAAATGAGAATAGAATATCAGGGAAACAATTAAAGAAAGATAAATATATAACTGGTTACATCCACTTGATAGTTTTATAGATATTTTAAACACTTTTTTTTTAAAGACCACTTCCTGACACTTTAAAACAAAAACAATGAGAATGACTCCTTTTTTTGGAGATCACCGAAATGATATATCACATATTTATCTATTTATCAACCAAATATCAATTAATGAAAATGTATTAATTTAACCATATCTATAATAACGAAATTCTTAGAGTATGGTGAATTTATAGTTTATTTACCAAAATTGGGCCTCAGGATCCAATGTTCATGGCTTAAAACCCAACCGAGCTCAACGTATTTTTATTGAGCGATGAAATTTTTTAGCACATCTTCCTAATTAGTTTAAATGATAAACTAACGGATCAATGTTGATTGTGTCATGTCCAGGAGCCCAGGAAAATATGTGAAAATACATTTCCGGCAATATCTATAGGCTCTTACTCAGTCGATCATAGAAAAACAGTGCGGAAAACGACGGGTCGTCATTACAATTTCTCAACTTCCATAAGACAAGTGCTCTATCCCAGATGATTCGGGCATAACTAACCAGATGAAGGGTGAATGCATATCTCCTGATGGATGAGAAACACATCGGAACCAACGCTCAAGTTTAATGTAAAATATTTAATATATCGACATTTGTCTATAGATAAACGAAACATTAACTATGTCTTACCATTTGGTCTAATCACACTCGTTAGAAATCAATCCTATACCAAGTCAGATTTAAGTGCTCATAAAGTACCTGATCGTAACCTCTATAGGACGCGCGTTCTAAAGTTTTTTACTCACATCGCAAGAGATTATATGTGACCTTTTTTTATCACCGCCTCTTACTACCCGTTAAGGTTATATGCTTATGCACTAACTATGCTAATGATTTTAGGAATAAAGAAGGATATATTATAAATAAAGTGTAACCACTTTTGCGTGGAGGAAGAGTCGAACGACATTTTAGAAAACCACCCTCAATACACCCAACAAATATGTGAACCTTGATCTCCCCATCATTGATAGTCTAGTCTATTGTAAGTGTGACGCCTTAGACCATGAGGCCACCGAAGGGTGTCCAGTGACTGTTGAAGGAAAGATTGGGATTCATGTTCCAATGAGGTACAGTTTTGTGGAGGGTTTTTAAAAAAGTTATTTTTCAGTTATTTCACCACAGAACTTTATCCTCTTTATCCTCTTTATCCTCACATATTTAACTATTATTAACCGTTATTATTATTATTATTATTAGCACCACTTCTTAATACCCGTTCGGATTATACGCACTTACGCTAATGTGTAATGGTAGGGTGATTGTGTGATGAAATGGAGGACCTACAGTTTAACGTGGAATCCGAACCACGGTGGAGGCCTGGCATTATAAACCGTTAAAAGTACTATACCTAAGCACACAGATTAGAAAATTAATAAAAACACATTGCCATAAATTATCATATAATAATGTATTATATTAAATAGTATTTAGAGGTATTAACTGTTTAAGTGGAAAGGCTATCTAAACGTAAAGCTCACATAACCTTGTTTGACTTTGATGGTAGGCCTGAGGTTTGAATCTAAGCTGGATTTAGTGGGGATGATTTTACATATATAGTATAAAACACACCCTGCATTCAAATTAGGCTATAATTTAATTGTATTATGCCTTATTTATGCGTAATTATTGTAATTTAATTTATTTATATGGGAATAATTTTGAGATATGGTGTATAAAAATATTATTTAAATATGTTTGTGTTTTCTCTTTAAATACAAGATTATATTAACAAGCTAATTATTCTAAATTAAAAGCAATATTTTTTCTTAACTTTGATATTCAAATTAAATGAACACAAAGGAGCAATCTGGCACAAAGCCACTTATTTTTACTCTAGTACCTTATATACCAGGATGAAAAGTAGTTGTAAGAACCAACTATATTTGATTTAGTGATAATCGGAATAAACCTTATTACAACTAAAAACCAAGAGAACAAATATCATTGCTTAGCTAATATCGTAAACATATGAGATAAAGTTCAGCTTTAATGATGTCCAATGAAAATGAGGTCAGGATTGGAATTCTATCTTAGTGTTTTTTCTTCTTCTTACAAATGTGGTTTTAATCCTCCTCTGCGCAAGTGAAGTTAGATTTATTTTCAGATTCTACCTTCCTCATGCTTACTTCGCTAGTGTATTTTTTCTTAGAATTTCTTATTACTACCAGTTCAGACTATTTTAATTAAATGCAAATATCCCCGATAGTATGCGATACGCATTTAAAGAAAACTTCATGGATTAAGTTATCAATCGAGCTATACATATTAGCGAAAATAGTAACAAAGTTTTCAGATGGAGGGTGTCATGTGATAGCACAACAAACTCTCCAGCCATTAATGTATTATTTCTAGATAGGATTGTCTATTTATTCAACTTGCTCCTCATTTGTTCTGATTGTGTTTAGTTTGGTTGCGTTCCAAACTCACTGCTTGACTTATACATTCTGGAAGATGCTGGTAACGAAGCTGGGACCTCTAGATCTTTAGCCATAAACTATGACCTATAAACTATGGAGACAGTCCTATGGTATAAGGAATATTAAACAAAAATGTATACATTATTTTACTAAAGACTTGATTAACGAAACACATTCTGCGGGTGCTTGGATTCGGTTGATTGAACATAGGCTTTGCGTTTAAGACTTATGCATTCATTGGTTGCAGAGGTGATTGGGGGTTGCTTGGGATGAAAGGGTGAGGGAGGGTGTAAGGTTGCTACCTTCAAAAGACCAGTCTTATTCCTCCTCCTGACGCTAACCTACAGATTCGTGGCACGTTCATATAAACCAGCGTATTCGGAATAACAAGCAAGCAGAAATCTTAGGGTTGTTTTGTAGTCGGACGAGTTATTGCATGTACCGACCTTCTACGACTTTTTTTTACCCCCTCCGCCAACCCACCTTTTTTTTACTATTCAGGCAAACCTCTTCCCAAAACCTTACAATCCTCCAGACGAAAAAAAAAGACCAACTTTCACATACACACACTCATTCCAATGTTTCACGACTTTTCTTTGAATAAAATTTATTTTTATTGCATGTTTTCAAGAAAGAGAGTGCAATTCTTCTTTCAAAAGTGCAGAGTATTCACCAGCTTACAAGATTTTAGAAGATTTTTAGACGGTATTATTATTATTATTATTGTAATATTTTATGGGTGGTTGTGAAGTCTTATAATAACTCCTAGACCATTTTATTGATTGAAAATTATTTTATGTTAACGTGCCAAACAAGCGGTTTTATAGAGTTTTTTTTTTTAAATATATTTAATATCTTCTTAGTGCTTCGGATGCTTACTAAATGTTACAACAAAACATGTATACTTTAATTACTGGTGAAAAATTGATACACCCATTAATGTTATACATACACATAGTCTTCTTAGTATTTCTAAGGGTTCGAAAGTTTTTGAAATTTCAAAAGGGCTCCAAAATAAATAATCAGCTTCGAATTTAATTTAAAAAGGTTGGAATACTCTATGTATGTACATTGTACAATTATTTCCAGTATGAGTGTTCTGATTAATATTCATATGAAAATATATGAATCTTATTGCATGCTATAATAGAAACTTAACCTATAATATTTGAATGAAATATTACCAATAATTGTTAGTAAAATATGTTCTAAATGACTTTAGAGTAAATATGAAATAAGAATAAACAAGCAAAATATAATACATTTCCAAAAATTGAACGACTAAAAAAATAATAATATTAACCTCTAATTGGATTCGAAATTATTTCATATAATTCATTTAGATTCACTTATAATTTAAAAAGTGGTCTTCACACACCATTACTAATTTCTTAACATAAAATTGAAATTGTATACACTACTGCAAGCATAGAAACATATATTATAAGCAGAAAGTCTACCTTTACGCATAAGAAATTCTCTATTCCGATAGCAACTTAAAGATTACCTTTGAGCTAATAGTTTTGATTAATTCTTAATCATACGAATTAAATTTTTTTAAGTTATTCATAAATATTATATTTGTCAACAATATTAGTTTTCATTTATTTTAACAGTACATGAAAATATATTTCTGAACCCTGCAAATGAAACAAGAAACTTTAACAAGGCGGGTAAATGTTCTACCACTAATACATCCTAATACTACCTTAAAGAATAACCCTCATTGACTTTCTGGGAGTTATTCTTTAAGGTAATAAAACGAGGTGATTGAAAAATATTAAACTTTTCTCATCGTTTATGGTGCGGAGTCTTTGATTGGACATTTGGATATTTAATAACTATCAAAAACACAGTAATAATTGACTTAAGATTAGATTGTTAAAGGGCAACTTGTATAACTTAACTAATTGCAGCCCAACATGGCTTAGTGTACATTATTAGGTTACCTGCTTCAGTGGTCACATGATCTGAGATGTCATTATATAAATAGACTAGCTAATCGATGAAAGGAAGATCATGGCTCAATTCTGGTCGGGTCTACTGAAAGTGGGTTTTCCTTAATTGTTTCTCACTTTCTCTTCCCATACAAATGTGAGTTTATTTTATCTAAATTCAACATTCATCGTTTTTAACCCGTTAGCATAATTAATACATAAGTGTTTAAAACAAAACTGGTACTATAATTCTGTGATAAAAACAATGTTGGTGATGACTGATAAATCACCTCTAGCACAGAATAAACTCTTGGTAACAATGTGGCAGATTATATATCGAATATTTTAAAAATTACTATACATATTTAAACGCCTTCTTTAGAAAACTATGTTTTATTATAAGCCACATTTTTAACATTTTGTTCATATTTATATACTATTTCTTTATCAACGATGATTAAACGGATTAATAAATAAGGTGTGGAAGAGGTAAGTATATTAAACTCATTTCACTTTCATAATATTAAAGAGAGAGAGAACACCAGACTTACAAATCCACTCTCAGTGCAACAGGGAGAGATTCGTCAGGGAACAATCGAACATTGCTGCTTGAAACCCATTGATGCCATTATGGGTAGTATTTTGGTATATACAATATATAATTTGTTTGTGGAATTATTGATTCAAAGAAATTAAGTTGTCAGTAATTTTTTTTATCAATAACTTGGCCACCAGTAACGATGACAGCAGGTTGGAAGCCCAGACAAACTCTAATTACAGAATCACAGTGGAAGTACCAAGCGCTCGTTTGTGTTGTAAATATTTAATGCCCCTTGACGAGGTAGGCCCCGGCTTCCAATTAGGACGTAAGAGGGGCCAGGGAGACACTTTGTCCCTCTCAGGACTACCCATCACGTATGAGTCGTGTCATGACCTGATCAATACAAACATAATCACCAGGATTAAATCATGTACTAGGCGGATAATTGTACCAAATATGGACAGATACTGACACGGTACAGGGTGCTCCAAGTTTAAAGGACCGTGGAATACGTCAATGTTGCTTTCTTGGTGGTCACGTCCTTTTGTTTACAGTGGTACTTAGGTTAAGGTTACAGTATTTCTATGACGGTTTTTACACGTATAGAAAGGTTATTTTAATTGACACGTTAAACATTTTAGACACTAATGATTGGATATAGGTGGGACTTTAATCGGTGGTTAGATGGTCTAAAGAGTCCATCTCATTTTAGACTGGGCTGCAATTGAGTAAGAAATTGGGTTTCTAATTCTTGTCCGATGTACTCAAGGTGTATTTTCCTAAATTACTTTTCACTAATCCTTAAAGGAGATTTGAATACATTTCTTTGAAAATTCCAGTTTTTTCATCCCTATATTATTAGCGTGATTAATGTTTGCATATAAAATCTAGTGTGAATATATATAGAAGGAATGGAACTGTACATTTAGAGTAGGTTTACCCAAAACAGCATTTGTATTGTATAACTTCTTTACATTTTGATATTCAACATTATATTTTATACTACTATATATTTTCTATCCATACACACTCCTGTCATTATTTATCCCAAGATTTTTAACCTACTTGGGCTAATTTAAAAGCATTAAAAGAAATAATTTGTAAGAAATTCTCACTGACATTAAATTGAGGCCAAAATTACCTATCTAATTTTGTGAATAAAAAAAGCATGTTTTGGATTTTTCTTTTTACAAACAAAGTTTAATAATGTTGGAATGAAGTGGACAGGAAATAACTAGATTAAAAGGTATGTGGCGTATTTTTGCAAGCTTAGCAATGAACTTTCAAGTTCAAAACACCTTAGAGTAAGTATAAAAATGCTTTTTACTCACACGTGACCAATTTGAAAAATCCGTGAGCCTGGTTTAGACTGGTTTAATGATGGCATGGTTATATACTATAGTCTTCATTATATGTCCTAAACTTACGGTTTTATTTTTCTTAGTTTTTCCCCTGATTTCTCTACGTTCAAACGCATGTGTACATACTATAAACTTAGTATTCCGTGTATCCACCATGCTATAGGTGTAAATATGCGATAATCCAAAATCTTGTGGAAAAAACAAAAATCTGCACGATCACTGACTAAAGGAAAAATTTTACTTTTTCCCTTACAGAATTACCGGAGCCACCAAAAGACTGCATACTTCGAAACCGAAGTGAATCTGAGGGTCTGGAAGTGGCATGCATACCAGGGTTCGATGGTGACCTACCTCAACACTTCTTATTGGAGGTGTCCGAGTCTCCGAGCGTCACAGAGTTTCAAACCCAAATCCCTCATGGGGTCACATCCACCATGAACGATGAAGGAATTCGCCCTCGGATCACAGGACCTCCAATTTACATGTGAGGAGATGATTCCTACTGTAGATGGCCGTCTATGTTTTACTGATGGCGGGATCATAGACTTAGCGATCATTTTACGTAACGGTAACTGAAGGTTCATGTAACGTAAAGAAACAGTCAGTGTGTTAGATCAGAATTCCCGTAACGTAAAGTAAAAACTAGAGAATTACACCTTTAAGTAATTGAAACGTTTGAAAAATATAATAAATAACTAAAATGTAACTATAGTGGTTAAGGATGATAGGCCTTCAACTACTTGAAATTAAATTGGGAAATGCATGCTATTACACTGTCGTCATTAAATTGTTAATATCTTGTATACTTTCAAGGAATGTTAAACTCAGGAATATTCAAAACTATAATTTTACCGGTTGTTTCTCTACGGTTATGAAAAATTGGCTCTCGCCTTCCATGTCGAAAACCAATTTAGTGTGTTCAAAAACAAGGTGCTTAGAATGTTATTTGATACAAAATGGGTTAAGAAATACTGAGGAGTGGAAGTAAAATAATGGTGAATAACGTATTCTGTACTCATCACCAGATATTGTTAGGATAATCAAGTTTCGTAGACTATGGTGGCTAGGACATGCAGTGCGTTTGGAATAACCTAGAATCTTGTTCCGAGCAATGACTAACAAACCCAATGGTAAGAGACCATGGGCAAGACATAACCACAGAAGGGAGTGGAGTATAAAATTAGAATGTACCCGAAAGAGATAGGATGTAGGGAGTTGGACTGGGTAGTACTATCTCAATGTAGGGACTGGTGCCATACTTTTGTAAGTGCGGTAAAACTTTCAAGTTCCTAGTTCCATTTAGTAAATAAAGGGATATATATATATATATATATAATATATAAAGTGTAAGAACAAACCAAGACGTTCTGTTTGTAAAAGAACCATCTATACAGATGAAGTCGTCTGTACAACATAAACTAGCAAGTGAAGTAATAAATAGTCGTTTTGACGTTGCTCGTAGCATGATTGAAATTTAGAAATACGTTAAAAACATGACGTTAATGATTACCTCACACTAAGTGAACGTTATATAGACTTTGCAAAGATAAAGTTCCCATTTAAATATAAGAGGAATACCATTTATTTACTTGAATTTAGGTTGATTGAGATCCTTTCATGAAGAAATGAACAATTACTAACAAATTTCTTATTATTATGCTTTCATAATATTTTGATATGTTTCACTTAGGATGGAGTTTACTTCTTCGGGCTTATGTAAAAATATTATAAATTAGTTCAATACTATTCTCCTTTGAAAATATGTTTGTCACCTTAAAATGTGAGGTAAATGGATTTTTCTGTTCAAAGAAAATAAATAAATATATATATATATATATATATAAATCTAGTCACCCTCAACAAACAATAATACTTTGATATCTTGGCTATACAATCAAATGATAAATTTTGTATATGTTTATTAATTTGGTTTATTATTTTTTTGATTTCTAGCATTGTTTTAGATTTTTAAAAATACTAACAATTATATAGGAGTATCTCTAAGAATAATTACATATTTTTGGGACAGTATGAAATAGGTACAGATTCGCTATAGTATATATCACCAATAAAATAAAATTAATATTCAAATTTTTTTTCTTATTCTGGCTTAACAACTTGGTGTGTATTTCACCAAAATTTTATTTTAAAAGAAGAACTTAAGTTCCATCTTGAGAGATGACCTATTTGAGAAAGCAGTCTCAAGACATTTCTTTGTTTACGTATTTTTTTAATATATATTTAAATTTTAAAAAGTGCACACTAACTAATTTGTGAATAGGTGTTTAGGCCTTTAAAGAATTAGAGGGAAAGTTATAGTACAAAGGGAAGGAAACAATCAAGTAAGCTAAAGATTTTGTTGTTGTAGGATAATCAATCAAAAGTTTGATTTGAATGCTATTTCTTATTTCTCTCTCTGTTGGTACGCGTGAAGTGTGAACTCTTCTGACAAGTTAATAGACCTTAAAGAAATCTCACTCTTGATAATTTATTGTTCTCTAATGGCTTAGATCTGTGATGAGCTTATTCCTCAGATGAGGGTGTCTCAAATTGGTTTTCTTCTGCTTTGGAAATGTTGTTGTTAAAGAAAAAATATTAATTTGAATAAACTTTTGATTCTGTTTCAGTTTCATATTCTTGGCTAAAGAGATAGTAATTTTTTTATACCTACAAAAATGGTATTCTACATCTCTATCTTATTATCAGAACTAATATAGCTGTTTGTATTTATTTCCTGTGACTTTTTTATTTATTTTATGTATCAACAGGAACATTATAAATATAATTTTCAAATGCATTGACACAATTATGAGAATATTTCGTAAAATAATTTGGTAAATTATGTAAAAGAGCTATTTTGGAGACTGGTTAGCCTTTATATATTTTACTTGCAAAACTTTAAAAATTAAATTTCATGACTAAATCAGATTTAAGGGATAAAAACTTGACAATGACCTTAATCACACTGTGACTAATCAATATAAACTCAAGTACCTAGTTAACATAGCTATGATGGATATGTGTAACATTCATAGGTTTAATTAATATAAATTAAGCATAAAAGTTATACGTGCACACAGAAATTGCACCCAGATTTTGGGCCTAGTCTTTGATATACATTTGAAACGTCAGCTACATAGATATAAGCAAACAATATTATATTGGGCTATCAGATACCACAGTCATCTGTGACTTCAGAGAGCTAATATGCTGCCAAACATACAAATGGTATATAAAAGTACACAATATGAAAACGTGCTTAAATCAAACGACTAACTCAGTGCGCATGTGCTTAAACCAATAGACTCAGTGTGCATATGCCTACAGAATGATACTATGCTACGAGACCGCTGCATCTACTGACGTGAAATAATTCGTTAAATAATAAGAGCTTGCTTAAACTGGTTTTGTTTAGGTTTATTTCAAGACTTAAACACATTAGTTTGAGACCTCCATCTTGATATTAGTCTTAAAAAACTATTTATTCCCTAAAAAATAGAATGTGTTTTTAATAATCTGCTTTTAGCATTTGGTTAACACTGTTATTGATCAAAAACATTTACGAAAGCATTTGAACTGCAGAGTACACTCAATTAGAGTATTATATCAGGTTTTTTTTTTATCAAAATTATGAATCGAGCTTTATTTTATGATTTGATAAAATTTATAAAATATTTGCTTTTTTGATTCTATTTAAACTCGAGCTTTCTTTTAATCTAAAACAATAATTTATTTCTTTTCCTAAGAAATATTAGACAAAATCTCAAAATCCAGAAACTTTGATTACTTATCAGACACTAATAGGTATTTTCTAAGGACAAACTCAATAAAGGACCAATGCGCTTTTCCCATTAAATTGACATGAATTTTGATTCCATTTAAACTCGAGCTTTCTTTTAATCTAAAACAATAGTTTATTTCTTTTCCTAAGAAATATTAGACCAAATCTCAAAATCCAGAAACTTTGATAACTTATCAGACACTAATAGGTATTTTCTAAGGACAAACCCAATAAAGAACCAATGCGCTTCTCCCATTAAATTGACATTAATTTTGATTACATTTAGTGTGATCTATGTTCAGAGAACTGGGGGCCAAGCCAGTGTTCATGCTACATAGTTTGGAGGCAGGAAAAGACTACGAGCTGGCGGTATTTGCCAGAAATGACTGGGGCAAGAGTGACCCTCCTGTCATCATCCCAAAGGTCAGGGTGACAACCGCCATGGAGAAACTTACCGGAGAAGGTTAGACAACATTCGACACTAAGAAACCACAATTAATGCACAATTAAAGAGTCAAATACTTTACTTCTAGGTTGAGACATCAATTTTAACCTAATGTATTTAATAAGTAAGCCTGTTTACAGAAATTGATTCTCTCATAGTAGGTGGTAAACTTTAGTTTAATTGCTTGAGGAATAAACTTTTATAAAATTTCAAAACTCTATTAGTCCTATTTTCATCCATATATAAATTTATATATGTTAAAATATGTATAACGATATTTATAAATATCATTTTCATATATTTAACACATGTGTACCGAGTTTGTTTGCAGATATCATTTATATACATTTCCAATAAAATTGGCTCACTGGTTCATATATGTCAATATTTCTATACGTATATTCCCTTCATCGATGGATCCGTATATATATAAATAAATGTCATATAAATATATTAGCACATATGCATTTATTTACACGCAAGAACATATACGCAACAGTTGGCTTAAGGAAGCATAACGTGAATCCAAATTTTTGGGCTAGATTCCCGTTTCAAGGTTGCCATTTCTCACTTATCTTACACATTGGTAACATGTGTACAAGTTATTTTATACACAGTCCTATATAAAACACGTACATCCTTTGTGTTTGTCTCTCAGTATCCGAAGAAGCAGAAAGTGGGGCATCCACTCAACCTATGGCGGTTGTCCTGGGAGTGATAGTTGTTGCTGCTTTTCTCATCCTGGGTGGTATCTTCGTGACGGCGGGCCTCGTCATCTGCAAGCACCGCTCTTTGGCGTCTCAGGGTGCCGCGGCCCCCAGCTCTCGGCCACAGCAGTTCCCTCTGGACGAGCTCCTTCGTGAGAGTCCTCCCAGGACGTCATTGGAGGCGGGGTGCGGTGGGGGGATGTACCACGACGAGCTTATGAACGTGATGGTACACGTGCCAAGAGTTCCCAGAGCGGATGTTGTGATTCCCAGGTATTCTGCAGTCTCTGTGTGTGTTGGCTCGCTGATTGTGGTCAGTTGCGAATGTGAGTCAGGGAGTGTACGTTTTAATTGGTAATCTTTATATTTTGTGGAAGACATTTCCCTCCAAATTAAATAAACGGTGATCGTGGTTTATTGAAATGATAGTTCTGAAGAGGAAGTAGTTTATTATTACGGGTCCAGTCAATACAGATTAACGCTTATGCAATACATATGTAGCCTCTGGTACACATAGAAATGATTAATAAAACGGCAAAATTATACTTTCTCAAAAAGTTTAATTTATTTTGGAACAACATTTCTTCCAACACTAGATTATCAGTTAGCTACCAACAAATAAATTGTTTGTTTTTTTAGAAATTGCAGTATTCAAGACAAATTATATTGTAAAATCATACCTATACATCCATTTTAATGTTAATCTTTAAATCATTTTTTCAAAAATTTTAATATTTTCAAAACCAGTATTTATTAAACTGCCATTAATTTAAGACTTAGATTTAAACTTACAAATCTACTTTGAAATACGATAATATTCTATTTAAATATAGTGCTTGAATGAAATCAAATATGGATTTCTAGTGTAGTCTACGGTAAAGATAGTAAGTAAAAATATCAATAAGTAAAATGATAATATTGAATTAACATTTACTAATCTAAGATTTTTGCTACTAAAATGTGAGTTAAAAAGAATTTAAATAATAATTTAATGCTTTATAAAGCGTAATCACAATAGTTGTCAAATACAGTATGTTTGTAAAATAGATTTGGTAAGTAGATCTATTTATAGATTTATGTTTAAGATATTTTTGGTTGTGATTTAGGAAATGCGATAGAAGGACACTGTTTTTGAAGTTTTTATAGCAAAACATGGTTTTTGGGCAAAATAAATCAATTTTTGTTCCAGTAAAAACATAGTATAATTTTATTCACTTTGTGATATTAACAGTTGTTAACAATCTGTCTTGAGCATACTGCCAATAGATGAGAAACATTTTAAATCAAGAGAAAATTTGTCCTTAAATTTTGGGACACCATTGACAGATATTAAATTAATATTGAGGAAGCCTTGTGAAGAAAATTAAAATCTATATTTGTTCTGAAACAATGTTTGATTCATTTAGACTAATGTTGGAATAAACACTGAAAATACACTGATATTCTCTCACGTCTCCTAATTATATAACTTAAACAAACCATATCGAGACATAACTGTTTTTTTCTAGGAAGAGATTTCGAAATGAGGACTCGGAAAAGGAGTCCCAGCCGGTGACGAGAACAAGTATCGTAGAAGATGAGGGAGGAGGAGGAGGCTCTGTCACTTTCAATCAACGCAGAGCTCACAACGGTAAGGATCGACTTCTGATTACTGAAAGTATTTTTTTCTCGCTTTCATTTTGGTAGGACAAGAACAAACTAAACCATATACTTACCCTATAGCTCACACCATTACTTTAAATTTAGCCTAAATTTTTTATTAAGAGTTTTATTTGGATGAATATAATTACACATTTCTCTTTCATATATTAATACATTAAAAATTATTAAAAGGGTTCCGGTGACTCGTTCTACAGAATACACAAGCACGCTCACGTTTATTTATTCTGATCTTCAAACGTCACCCCAATTCTCGACCACTTCCAAAAGCTACACTACCACGATTTATAACAGATTACCCCCATTTGGGTGACGGTGACAGGTTTTCATATTTTACAAAATATAAAAATGAAAGCTTTTATACATCCCTCAGGACTTATCGATAAATTATTTAACTTACATTTATATCTCCTAAGATTTTCGAAATGAAATAATATATAGTGTGATAGAAACAAAGTGGAAAAAGGAGCATCGCACTACAACAAAGAGCTGGAATAGTTTACTCAGTTAGAGAGATATATTATTTGTCATGGCATTTAAAACTTCACTTCTCCCAAAGCTTTATGTAAAAAATGTATATTTAATAATAATTTAGAAAATATTTTATATATTATATATTATTTCTTTTAAAAGCTATACAACTATGCAATGGTAAGCTATTTGGTATTTTAAAGGGTTGTGGAAAAAGAGGAAAGATATATCGAAAATTTTAACTTACAAAGTGCCCTTAGAATAATAAATGGTAAAATGCGATGGATCATTTGCAAACATAATTACAAAACAATATTTAATTATAATCGTGAAGGCTAATTTTGATAAAACAATATTTTTTTCTATAAAGCAAACTACATTCGGCGTTAACGTTTGAGAGTTAATTCCACAATAACCTTTATAGGACCTTGTAAAATCTCTCTTACACAATTTTTAGCTTATCGGTAAAAGAGTTTCAGTTCTCGTCTCAGTAACAGATGGAGAGAAAGACATCATTAAAAAACACTTTTTCAGTTTAATTCATTCATGAAACATTGATATCCATCAAAATCTCGAGTACAATTTTTGGACGATAAAAACATTTTTTCTCCTAAGGATCATGAGAAAGTTAAAAAAAAAGTTGTTAAACACAAATAAATAAAACAATATCACACCTACAAGTGTTCATATAGCTATGAGCAATTACACTAATCTACGGGAGACTGGGCGAGTGCCACGTTTAGACTTCTGGTGATAAGCATCTCTCATATCCAAACGGAGCATTGGGAAGTCTGAAGAGGTCTCCTGGGTCTATCATAAGATGTCCAGGAACCTAGATAGGAGGGTTGCTGGAACCAGGAAGCTTGTTATTGAACTGCCCCAGCTTACGGAAGTAGGCCTTGATTCAAGGAATATCAAGGTATCGATGCAATATTATGTTGGAGATGTACCACGTCACGTCCACAATGATTCTTATGGACCGCTCCTGAAATACAAGCCCTTTGCCTAGGACATTTTATAAAACATTCTAAATTATAAATAAGTAAGGAGCAGTAATGATTGTGGCTAAGACTTATAAACAAACCTAATGATAGCAATAGAAATGTTAAAGGATATAAAACTGAAGAAATTAAAAAAATATTAATGGCATATAACAATAACTACCAAGTAAAATGGTGACCATCAGTCAAAAAATACATATACAACATATTAAATTAATTAATATCAGAACAAAAATTGAGGATAACACACAGTTAAAATTCAAACATTGAAGATGACTAGTTAAATTAAATCAAACACGTGATAGTAGTGTCATTCAAGTTGCAATAATAATGTGAAATAAGGTTGGAACGTAATAAGCTATGATAAATAATCTGTGTTTAAATAAAGAATCGAAGTCTTAATCTTGTTCAGTCCCATTACTCCTTGGGCAGGTAATTCACAAACTTTGTCTAGGAGTTAATACAGCAGACACGTTTAGTCGAGTGGCTTGAGAACTTTTTTTATAGCTTAAGACACTTATTGACTATCACCACACTAACATTGGTGGGGACACGGGTTAAACATCAAACTTGTCTAGTTTTGTTATGTTTATTATTATTATTATTATTAGCACCGCGTCTTACTACCCGTTCGGGTTATACGCACTTACGCTAATGTGTAATGTAAGGGTGATTGTGAGATGAAATGGAGGACCTACAGTTTAACGTGGAATCCGAACCACGGTGGAGGCCTGGCATTCCCCACATTCACAAGATGTCTTGTCAGAGGTGAAGGAAGGGTTTGGTAATCAGATAAATCTTTGCCGGGACCGAGGATTGAACCCCGGACGCCAGCTTAGAAGTCTGACACCTTACCCCTAGACCACCAGGTCACCTTTTGTTATGTTTACTACGAGGAGATCAAAGTAGCAAATTTCTTAATTCTATATTTGGGTGATTTTATCTTAATGGCTTTTTAAACTTGTTCCATGTAAATGCGAGTACATTTAATCTAAATGAGTGTGCATCTGATCTAAAACTCCACCTTCATCATTCCTAGTTCATGAATAAAGCCCAGATGAATAGAAATACTTGGAATGAAAATACAAAAATGTATTTGACACACTCATTTAAAATAGTGCCGAGATTTATTATTCCGAACTCATCTTAATTGATAAAACAAAACTAAACAAGCTTTATATTTATCCGCGTCTTCACCAATGTCGGTGTGGTAACATTTAATGGAAATGAGGGGTTTAATAATATTGTAATATCAGGTGATAAGATTAAAAATTGAATATTAGCTAAACAAAGAAATATTCCTCATCATCTAGGATGGATTCAGATTTTTACTGTCCTCAGAAAAAATAGTACAACAATCATACAAATAGGGTTTTAAACCATGTTCTTTCATAAGTGAATTGATCAACGTCTTCCCATGAAAACCTAAACGCAGTTAACTTTTGGAACCTTGATAAGAAAACAACTTCATTAGATTGATTAACTTTTCGTTTGAACTTATCTTTGTTTAATTATGTTAGAGTTTCTTAACATATTGTCGATGCCTGACTTTTAAGGCACTTTTTGTCAGGCATGTTCGTGGAGAAAAAGTTAAGAAGTAAATAAGAAAAATGAATATAAACGGGGCTTAAAATTTATGGCTGAAGATTTTTGTACAAGGTTTCTTTGTGTGTTAGTTGAAAAAACAATTTTTTGAGATACTTTAAACTAGCTATACGAAATTTGACCTACGAAATTAAGTTCTAAATTGTAATGACATTGGGCTTCATAAGACACTTAATCACCAGGAGATGTTCTAATACTCCTAAATTTTCTAGTACCCGATCAATAAACGTAAAATACGTCTCTTTGTGTTTTTAACATTATTGTTTTATCACGTTAAGCATGAAGCGTACTTGGTACTAATTAATAAACATAATGGGAATGTTATTTAGAATAACTCTTATTGTTTTGATATAAAATGTTATTTGTGACAGTCGAGATTCTACTTCAGCAATATTTACATTATCAAACAAGTTTAAGATTTAATTTATCGTCAAATATTTCTGAAGCAGTTACAATATAATTATGGAAAACCTGTTAATATTTCAAGTTCCATTCATTCGTTTAAATATAAAGGGCCTTTAGTTTTTGATTAATTATTATATTAGTAACACGTGAGGAATCATTAAATACTTTTTTACATATATTTTTTATATGATGGAGATTTCTATATCTACACAAGAGAAGGAAGCTGAATATTTCATGGTGATTTATTTAAAAAGGTTGAGGGAAGCTTTCGGCTTTACAAGTAGTTTAAAAGTAAGCCCTGAATCTAGTAACCTAGAGAATTGGCGCCAAAATGGATTACTAGTGGTGGTCAGACAATTGCTCTATTTGTATTCAAGCGTTAAAAGCATCAGATACTCACAGAAAGGAACAAAACCGTACAAGCAACTTAATCCTTAAAAATTGATCAACACTACCTTTTATGATCATTCTAATTAAGCTGCTGTCTTTAAAATAAATCAATAACATCATTTTACACCAATTATTGAATTTTTCAATTGTTAAATTGGACATATTTTTTGATTATCTCAGTTGAATGGACGACCTTAAATATAAAAGTAACACAGAGTAATTAATTCTAAATGATTTTGTATTTGCAAAGTAAAGGCTGTGTTTAATTTAATCAATATGCATAAATTCAAGGGAAAGGGTCACCACGTCTGAATTATAGAAAATTATTAGTCTCGCTAATAATCTATTATTTGAGAGATAATACCATTGATTTAGTTGTGATATTTACTGGAATTGGGGTTAAAACAAGCTCTCCATAGCGTTGGATATATCTATCCTTTATTAGATTACACATTTTGGTACACCTAGTCATAAAACCCACCTTGATATCTAGATTTTATTAAATCAATAAACTAAATATGATGTTAAATTTCAAAAGAACTGTTCCAGCATTAGCGTGGAGAGAGAGTGGGAAAATAATTAGACAAATATACCTAGAGAGTAAAAAAACTGATACTCAACTCCTTACTTCCACGTCATCCTAAGACTAGGCTAGAAATGTTTGACATTTGATCATCTTGTCCCACGTTGCGTGTTTTATTAAATAAAAATATAATAGTATTTATACACGCGGATCTCATTGAATTGTATTGTCTAACATAGATGCATAATGGTAGTTCATCTTTCACTTTTTCAACCCAATACATTAAGAAATTTTGAATAAATAAATAAACACGCTGTTCTATATGACATTACTATCTGATTGCCAAACCCTTCCTCCACCTCTGACAACACTTGTATTAATCACAGTTTGTGAATGTTAGGAATGCCAGTTCTCTACCGTAGTTCGGATTTAAAATAAGTAGTTATTACATATAAAGATGATATTAATTATATTAAAGGGTTCACTTATATTGCTTTCAATTTATTACCTAACACTGAATGTCTGCGCTATTCGATGAGATACACAAAGTGTTAGTTAGGTTTATGTTTATATAGATAAATAATCAATTAATCTGGTTTCCTGGTGAAAATAGTCAATGGATATTCATTATTAGTAAATGGTGTTAATGATTTTAAGAGAACAATGCTCACCGTAATAATTCCCATTCATTCATTGGACATTAACTTAACTCAATATCACAATTTAATTTTTCAATTTTACAGAGAAAAAAACTAAATACTAAAGGCCCAATTTTGTTACAATGAAGTTGTGATATCCTTCTCTTTTTTTTTTAATTATACACAAACTAGTTTCAAACTGGAATTACTATCAATGTTAGTTAGGTGTATTGATCCAATTGAATTCATAAACGGATTTTTAATATCAATAATATAATATATGAGCTAATATCAAGCCAAAACTGTGCTAATGTTTCAATTAGCGATTAAGGGTTTGGTTTTTTTACAAGAATTTTAAAAATATTTTAAAAAGTTACACCAGAATTAATCTTGGAAATATAAATATTTTAAAAGGATTTAATGAGATTTTTTTATAAAACCATACGTTTTTAAAATAAAGATTTATTTTTACTGTTCAGATTTTTACTTTCTCACTATCTTACAGGTAGAGAATGTATTGTGATCGTCAAAAAATTCTAACTAGAGTTTTTGATGGGTGTTGACGTCTCATGACCCCCATTACCCTAAAAAGTGGTTTTCGCAGTTATGTCTGTATATCTGTCTGTCCATCTGTCTATACCTCCAGCTAGAGCCTAAAATATTTTACCGATTGGGCTAAAATTTGGTTTATAATGTTTTCATAGCTCTACCCCAAAGATTTTTTGGAATTGTATATCCAACCCTAAAATTAAGGGTAGTTACCTTAATGGCAGTAAAAGAATTTTTTTTTTTTATCAAAATCGGCTTTAAATATTTTGAATAGATTTCATTTCTAAACTTTGATAAATATCACAAACCAAATAGCTAATCTCATTTTTTTCGTCAAAATGAATTTAATGATCCTGGTCTGATGCTCAAGTTCTAACCTTTTTAATTTTATCTCCGAAAGTCTTTGAAATATGAAATTAGGTATCGTTGCATACATGTGTATCTATTTATAATAAACATCTTTCACTTGAAATATATTTTTATAAAACCAAAATTTTTAAGTTATATTTTTATTTTAACTTTGCCAACAATTTAAGATATATGATTACGTCCTTCAAAAATATCTAGCGCGAGATGTTGATTGATGTCAACGTTATTTAACCCCATGAAAGTGTTTTTTGCAGCACCATCTGTATGTGTGTCTGTCTAACCCTAAAATTAATAACAATTTACTAGAGGATGAAAAGAGAAAAATTCAATTTTCTTAAAATCTACTCTCATTTTAGACTCAGTAGTCAATAATCACAGATTTCATTGGCCAAAATTTATAAAAATGGAATTAAATATCAATGCGATAACCATAAGATGTGCATCTCCTAAAAAAATGACAAAAAATTTAGCCGGAAATCGAAATTTTAATATGAAGAGTTGACCTTTGGGGACCCAATATCGATATTTTTTATTGGTCCAAATATACAAATGAAGACGTTAATTCTTTAAAAATAAAATTATGAAATTTAAAATCACGAGTAAAAAAAGTTTTCGTATTTCTAGCGCAAATTGTTCTCGGGTTTGCTAGTGTATATTAGATTACGAATTTTGAGTAATTATCTCCATTTCTAAAAAAAATAAAGTGAGAAACTCCGTGGGGAGCTCCAGACAATTTACTTATAAAACTATAAGCTACAAAGTTTTATTTTAATTATATCTCAAAATCGTTTTACTAGCTACGTTTTAACTAATTATTATAATAAAAATAATAATTAATATTATTATTAATACTAGCACCGCGTTTTACTACCCAGACGGGTTATACACATTTACGCTAATCTGTAATGGTAGGGTGATTGTGAGATGAAATGGAATACCTACAGTTTAACGTGGAATCCGAACCATGGTGGAGGCCTGGCAATCCCCGCATTCACAAGTTGTGATTAATACACTTTTTGTCAAAGGTAAAGGAATGGTTTGGTAATCAGATAAATCCGTGCCGGGTCAGAAGATTGAACCCCGGACGTAAATGTTTTAACTTAAATAAAATCCTTCTTGATATGTGACATCTCATCCTCGGTGGCGTAGTTATCTAACGTGCTAAATTAGTGCTGATCTCGACTATGAGGACGGGGAGATAGAGGTTCAAATCTTGCTCGCGTAAAGTGGTGGTGATTTTTCATAGACGGTTTTCCTCTCTCCATCCACGCAAATGTGTGATTAATTTCTCTATATTCATACTTTCCACTTTCTTGACCCATTATCTTATTTATTACTTAAACGTATAACCCAAACAGTTAGTAAGACATGGTGCTAAGTATTATTATACATCTGTAACATAAGCGGTTTTTGTCTTAAGAAAAGTTCCTCGGTGTTTGAACATTCGGAGACCAAGTATATGGACGTTTTCATGCCTTGCCCTTTATTTCATTGTTTTGTTTTCGCAGAATGATTATCTTAAATTCTCACTATATCAGATTAGGGTACGTTAAACATTAACAATGAGTGGTAAGGATATTGTTTTCTTATAAATATTTAGCACTTTGGAATCATGTCATATTTAATATTAATTTACGAATGTCATCTTTGAGCTTTAAATATATAAACCACATTCTGTAATGGTTTTTTAGAATTCTCTTTATAGTCATGGGCTATTATCAATTAAAAAAACTTATACTAAACACATTTAGTTTTTACAAACTTCACAAATAACTAAAATTAAAATTTAATTACATCAAAAAATACAATTTGATCGAATCTCTTAAAAACCATTGTCTAAGATCTATCATTTATTAATAATTAAGTTATCCTATCTATTATTTATGTTGTCAACATACCTTTTCCTCAAATAATATAAAGCCTACAGCGATGAATAAGGTATCAGTAGATAAAATCTTTCACCGACTACTAACATAGAATACTCATTTTAGGTTAGAACACATTGTTTTTTTAAAATTTTAAGCTAAAAGAAAAATCTAAATTCAAGGTGATTGCATTCGGACGTCAAATATTGTATTCAACAACCTAAGAAAAGACTAAAAATCATTTTATTGGTGGGGGGGGGGGGGGGATAGGGGGGNNNGGGGGGGGGGGGGGGGGATTAGGTGGGAATGGAATGTTTTAGGTGCGAAAGTTTCTCAAGGTATACTGGTATTTTATTCTTTCAAGTAAAACAGAATAAATACGCAAGAATTACGTTGTATGAAGATAATCTTACTAACCATAAAAATCAATATATTTACGCTATGTATGTAGGCTAGAATAGGTCCGAAATTAGAGAGAATGTACTCGCATTTGCATGGAGTGAAAGTGAAAAATTAGTTAGGAATAGCCCTCATGAACTAAATTCCACGCTTTAACTAGCTTTAACTGACAAAATAAACCACATAAGAATAATTTTAACGTCTCAGTCTCCTAAACTACCAACGCGAGTAAATTGTTACTAACAATATATATTAATATAAATATCTTTATTCAAATTTATTGTATTATGTAATTCCTTTATTCAAGAAAAATTACTTAAATTAACGTTGACATTAATCACTTTTCACACTGTTATTAATTTAGTTTTACAATTTTAATTTTTATGGTAATATGATTAATTATTGATTAGTTAAATTTTTATTAAATACAATTTTCCAGTACTCGATTTTGTAAATAAACTATATTTGCATCCAATAATTTATTAAGGGTTGGTATGGTTAGTTATACATTAACTACAAATAAATTATATGATTTAAATTGAGTTACTTGGATATAAGAATTTTATATTAATTTTTAAGTTAAAATATTTTTATATAAATTTTCTTTTAAATAATATTTTGATCAATAAAATATTAATATTAAACTAGGATTATATTTATTCATACAAGAGTTTTTTTTGTTTAAATGTTATTATTAGGGTATTTAGCATAACCTTATTATGTTAATATTATTTTAAAGAACTATTCTCTCACCCATTCCACAGGCCAGAATTTATGTTTGACTCTTTTTAACAAATGTTTCCTTCCTAACCTCTCTACCGAAAAGGAAGTTTCGTGGGCCAACAAGGCCGTTGTAATATATATACGATGTTTTGTTATTGAAGGAGACAAGGCTTGGATTCGAACTCTAGGCGCCAGATATCCTGACTCATCCACCTCGTCTCTCATTTTCTGGAACTGTTCCAGACCTTTTTAGACTTCTGTCTCCTGCGGTTACGGGGAATATTGCACGCTCCGTTATCCAAGAGGCGAGTGCGCACAGACTGTGAGGTTGCGGGTCATGGCTTCGTTCCCCGACTGAGGGGAGACTCTCCCTTTTATTTTATCACAGGCCTCGTTAAAGTTTGATTTATCAGTTATGGTGCAAGAAATATTTTTAGTTAGTATTAGAACTATGACATAAATTGTCTCAAAAATTCGAAAATATGGGCAAACACTTTTCTTTAAAATTGTGGATTTTAAAATAGTATTTTTTAATATTAAAGTATACATGGTGGACAAATAATAGTTTAAATCATTTATATTTAAATTTAAATTAATAATTGATTAGTACTTTTTTCAAAATATGTATACTTTTTTATAAAACAACGTGTCTGCTAACTAAGATTTCAGGAATAGGTACAAATATTGAAATACATATATTTTATTAATGTTGTGTAGCTGATCTTCCTGGATCAGCTATCTGTTCTTTATTATGATATTACTCGGTCACGTGACAGATCCTCTCAACCTTTGGATCGCCCTTAGAGAAAGCATTTTGTTAGTTGGAGAGAGGATATGTTACACGTCATACAAACAAAGCAATCGGTATAAATCTTGGACTTCAAAGGTTTTTTTTTAAGTTCCGCGTCTTACTACCTATTTGAATTATACGCTTATGTACGCTAATGGTTTTAAGGCTTAGTAAAGTTTAATTTAGAGAAAGTGTACCAGTATTTGCGTGGAAGGACAGGGGAAAATCATTTCGGAAAACCCACCCATAATACACCTGACCGATATTATAACCTTGATCTCTTCGTCTAGGCTAATTCAAGAATAGCGCGTAGCGCGGACACTTAAGCGGGTGACTTCAATGTTGATGTGTGTAGTAAATTTTGACTTAACTCAAACAATTTTTAGGGTTTCCCTCAGATGAGACCGTGAAGGTATAAGGCCTTTCTCCAACCGACCATTTGGATGGCTCTACATTCTAAAGAGACTATTTTAGAGAGATGGAACTTGGAATAGAAACGTGTCTATATTGAATACAGAACCATTTACCTCTCGGATCAAGCTAATATTTAGAATTCTAAGATCAAGTTTGAAGATTGTTTTTAAATGCGTTCTGAAGAAGTGAACGAAAGATTTTACTAGTCAGGTTTTTATTGGCTAAAATTAGGACTGTGGGACGTATTACCCTTGCTGTGATGTCATCAGGTATAGCCGTTACTTTATTAGAAGAGGGTAAAAAAAAGTGCATGCGACATTTAATTTAGCTTTGAATATGTTTAACGGTCAAAACATCATGTGCAACATATTCTAGTAGAATTGCACATACAAAATGTTGAAAATATGCTCCCTGATCATATGGAACAGGAGTGCAATATGACATTAAACTTGTAATAAAATTACAGATAGAAAACAGATATTTCAAAATCAAATTTGTGCTCATGGGACATGTCACCGTATTGTATTCAGAAGATTTTTAACAAACCGTACCGATAATTCCGAGTCACTTATAACGGCCAGGTTCAACAACTGCCTGAAAATATATTACATATGGTGTGACAGTGGGAAACTTTCTCTCGCCTCTAGCCTGCTTATCTGCCTGTTCGTATACAATAACCTAAACGTATTTGCATACGTATAAACATATGTCTTCTGCAAAATAAGCCTCTTTCATGGTTCCAGTTACTCAATAAACTAACTGGATTCGATAAACGTGATTTGTAATGATTCTCACAAAATAAAATGGTTTTAGCTAGTCAATTATCAACTAACAACTAATACTTGTTCCAGCAGAGACGTGGAAACAAGCATATGTATCGCAATGATTATATTTTTTATTAAAGTAAACTCAAGACCCAAAACGTTGTACAGGTTGTTTCATTCGCTTTCAGTCCTGAGTAATTCTCTTACACCATGTACGCCCAATTTTTTAAACGTTATAATGGAATATCAGAGCCCAAGAACGAGTGAAAAATCTTGTAGTTTTATAATAGTTTGCCATTTTCATTAGGAGCAAATACGAGTACAATTAATAATTATTCTAGATTCCTCATACCAAACTCATAATTTTAAATATTTGGCTATACCTGGCATATAGTAAGCGTAGTAAGATTTATTATGCATTCCTCCTGGATAATTTTACATTTCATAAAAAATAGTATGGGAAGGACGGGAAAAACTGCCAGTGCGGGCATAACGGCCAGGTGGGTTTGTAAAGCTATACAGCGCTGCTATCCTGCGGTAAACGCGTGAATGTTATCCACACAGTCCCCTTAGTTGTGTTGAGTCACTAGAAGAAGTAAGAAGTGTGTGATCACAAGTTATTGCAATTTTTGTGTTTTTCATACCCTCTGATCTAAGGTAAGTCCTCACTTCATGTAATGACTACAAACTTAGTAAAACAAGATAAGTTTTTGAAATATAGTTGTTTTAAAAGAGTGGTAGAATGTCTACAAAACTCAATATTAAGAAAAGATTCATCGCTGTTTGTTGACGTCTGACAACAAGCTTTTGTTAATGGCGTCTGGACAGGCACAACGGTCTGTAGGTGGCTAATATGCCCGCCGCTGTGGCCATTATACCCATCAGCACTATTTCTCTTTGTTTTTTAATACAATTATATTATAATTATAATTAATACAAGTTTTAAATATAATTATGTGTTATAAATGATTATTTGTAGCACTTCATGTTACCTAATATTGTATTAAACATTAAAAAAATTGATTCTATTAGAATAGCTTTAAATTTGATAACTTTTTTTATGATTGTTTTAAATATAACTTAATTTTTTTTAGGAGCGATGGTTTACAATTACAAGTGCAAGGGAGAAAGGCAATTGAGGGATTCAAGTAACATGTCTAAAGCAATAAAGGCAGTGAAGGAGTTCATGGCTTTCTTAACCGCTGCAACCATATATAATGTTTCTAGGAATACTTTGAAGAGGAGAGTGTTGAACCGAAATACGCGTGTTACAAGCAACAAAAAGGAATTTGGTGGTTTTAAGTCCGTATTTACTAGGGAACAAGAACAGGAAATCTACAACCATCTACTAATGCTGGAGACGAGATTTTTAGGTATGACTATTAAAGACCTGCAAAGTTCAGCATTTGAACTTGCTGAAAAGAACAACCTTCCTTATAATTTTAATAAAGATATCAGGATGGCTGGAAAAGGGTGGATCACTGGTTTCCGTAAACGCAATCCAAAGTTAACGATAAGGTCACCTGAGCCAACTTCTTCAGCAAGAGCTAGTGGTTTTTAACAAGGTTGCCGTTAAGAAATTTTTTGACATCCTGATAGAGGAAAGAGGCAAACACAATTACCCAGACGAACAAATTTTCAATGTTGACGAAACTGGGCTCACTACAGTCCATTTTAAAATATCAAAAGTTATATCTTTAAGGGGTAGATGACATTATGGGTCTCTCCCCTTAGCCGAAAGAGGGGTTTTGTCTTATTTGGTAATGTGTATGTCATCTGAGGGCATCTAAATCCCCCCCCCCCTTCATTATCTTTCCCTGGGTTTATCTTTCCCTGGGTTCGGATGAAGGCCGAATTGATGGATGGAGCTCCTCCTGGGACTGCATTTACTTGCCACCCTACTGTATGGATGCAGACAGAGATTTTCATACAACGGTTTATGCATTTTATAATGCATGCTAAGCCCACAGAAGATGAACCAGTATTGTTGATATTAGATGGGCATAGCACTCATACTAAAAACATCGAGATCATTAGGCTGGCCAGGGATAATATAGAAACTGTGGTGTACATACTATCTCACTGCAGCCAAAAACTGCAGTCCTTGGACGTTTCTTTTATGGGGCCCCTTAACACTTTTTACGTTCAAGCAATCTAACGGTTTTTAAGGAAAAACCCCTGGTGAACATTGAAGCAATTTTAGGTGAGTCGTCTTTTTAGGGAAGCCTACAAGAAGGCTGCTGTTCTACTCAATGCAGTGAATGGATATAGCAAATGTGGCATTGAACCACTCAATGAACACATTTTTTTAGAAGAAGACTTCTCTGCAGCAGAAGTGACGGAAATACCACTTCCAACAGCTGCCATGGTATCAGCAGTAAATACTATAGAGCCACCACCCACCGACAAGATTGCCGCTCCTCCGTCCTTGATAAAACTTATGATCCACAACTGGAGTCATCATTTTACATCCACCCTGTGGATTTTTCCCCTGTGCCTCATGTATCTGAAGAAAAACGTAAAAGCAATGTGCGAAAGAAAGGTTTATCCAGCGTTGTTGTCAGGAAGTCATTATAAATATGATCTGCTAGCCGAGAAATCTGTTTAGGAAGCAAAAGAAAAAGAAAAAGCTATGAAACTGAAATAGCTGAAGAAAAAAATAATGCTAAGATTATTAATAAAAATCTGGAGAAAATAAGCTAAGAAACCCCGGGTAAACACTGATAAAAGAAACCTGTTTGAATACATCGATGATGACTACGATTCAGAATGTTTGTAATGTTGAGAGATTGTCATCTTCAAATTCCAATGAGCGTTGGATAAAGTGCCAAGGATGTGGTATACTGTCCCATGAACTGTTTGATGGTGTCGGGGAAGGGTTTAAAATTATAATTTTTTACTTTGAATAAGTAAACATTTCCATAAAATAAATTTTCTCTAACTTAAAACCCTTTTTATCAATTTCTTTACCACTTTTCAGCTATAAGGCCACTATGCTCTACCATAATGGCTCTGGCATAATGGCCACATAGGTACTTTTTGGAAAACTGATTATTTAGGTACTTTCCCTTTTTCTAACCCCGACAAAAAAGTTCTTACATATACTAAGATGGTTGATGTGTATATTCTATGATTTTGAAGTTAATGTATCGCTTGAGAGTCAGTTAAAAACTTCACAAAACCTTATCTTGTCTGTTATGCTCGCCCTTCTCTTCCTATACCTAATAACATTTTTTTATTTTTTTCCTAGATAATGAAACATGTCAAACAATCTATATTTTTCAACTGATAAATAATAATAAAAGTATGATATTTATAAATCTAGGAAGTGAATTGAGTAGGTGTTGTTGAAAAAAAAAGGATACAGTGTTTGATATTCTTAGAATGGGTCGTGTGTTCGCGAAACGCAGAGCTATTTGTAGCATCATGGTAGAGGCCAAGCTGATCACGCACACCTGGTTAAACACGCCACTGGACGAATCAACGGTCATTACCTGAACGCAAACTCAATTTGACAGAATCGAAGGGTAAAAAAAGTGTATGGGAGGGAGGTAAAAAAGGAAGTAAATTTCACACTTAGCTAAAGAATTTAAAATTATATAATGAATAAATAGTATTAAACGTATTTTAAATTGTATTGTTCTGATAAAATTCACTTAGAATAATAATTAATTAATATATATTCGAGATAATTAATGAATTTATAATAATTTTTCAATTGAATTAATCGTTATTTTAAAATAAGACCAGCTACCAATATAAGATTAAATAAAGTGCAGTTATTAATATAATAATAAATCCACCTTACGAGAAAAGGATATGATTCAAGATCCAACCTCCTTGCAAAATGCATACAAAACTTTGGTGGCCTGGCAGTCTAGGTTAAGGGGTCAGTCTTCTGTGCTGGAGATCTGGGGTTCAATCCTTAGTTCAAGCACAAAATTTCCAGATTAACTAATAATTTTTTCACCTATCAAAATACGTGTACTAATCACAACTTGTGAATGTGTCGAAAGCAAGGCCTCCGCCGTAGATCGGATTCCACGTTAAACTTTAGGTCATTCTTTACATCTTCCAATCACCTTACCATTACACATTAACGTAAGTGCGTATAACCCAAAAGGGTAGTAAAACGTGGATCTAATAATCATACAAACATATATACATACATACATATATGAATGCATACATACATGAAAACATACATACATACACGAATACATAATACATATATGAATACATAATACATATATGCATACATACAATATTAGAGGAGAGTGACGCCTATTTAATTTGTATAATGATGCAAGAAACACAAAACTTCAAATAAATAGAGATACTTATTTCTATTTTACTCTATATAAATAAAATAATATAATACGATTCTAACAGTTAACCAAGCAGTCAATTCCTGTTAAATTGAGAATGAAATCACCGTTATCATTTATGTCGGTCTTTAATAATTAATAATTTATCTACTTATTCTTGCATTTCATAATTGTGTCCAAGCTTACGAATAAATATATATCATACAAATAATTATACAAGCAACACCTATAAACTAATTACACAAACTATACCCAACTGTAGAAAGTTATATCATGTAACAGTTAAATATTCATGTGAGATTCTTTGGAACCTAGCTGAAGTTTGTGCGATATCACATTAAATATAAAACAAATATTTAATTGAACACCTTTGATTCAGTTTAAGTTACTATAAATATAAAAGCATTATTAAAAGATTTTAGTCTGAAAGATGTGTATGCAGTAAAAATTGGTGGATTATTCCACACTTTACACTATTCAGGAACACTATACAAAAATATGAATGTTTAAAAAAATATATATATATACTCTCCACAATATATTAATTAAAACTGTGTTTTCATTTTAATGTCACCCATATCTTTAGACACGTTGATTAAACGTTAGGCTCGTAAATTAATATATACTTTAATATATATAAGTGCTAGTTTGTTGTTATTTGTCAAGTTTGCTAAGCCAGAGCTTTCAGTCACGTAGGTCCAATAAGTTATGCAAATCAAAATAAATATCCACCACAGATCAGGGTTATGACACTAACATATTAATATATTTTCAAAGTAAATACAGCATGGATTTGCAAAATTAAATTAATTTACATCTATGAAGACCTGACAATTAATAATTCATATTAATATAATGAAAGGCAAAACCCACTCACCGATTGACAAATTCATAAATCATAACTGTATTTTCCCAGCCCCTGGACCAGGAAATTTGACATTTTGCGGGAAGTTATCTTTAAGACGCTAAGTAAGAGAGAAGAGGATATATACGAAACTCAACAACTAAAACTTTATACAGGATGGCTGAAATTTAAAAAAAAAATCCCTTATGTATATTTTTGAACCTACGTATGTATGTACCTATATATATATATATGTAAGTTCAAAATATACACACGGGATTTTTTTAAATATCAGCTATCCTGTACAACCTCTTAGAGGCTTAACTTAGAAAAATTGATGTAATTAATTATAAACCATTGAAGCTGAATTCTTACCAATCACAACAAACTTGCACTAGTTGTGGAGTAGTGAGGCCAGATCGGGCTATAGAATATTTATTTTATTGACATCGGGTCTGACACGTTGCCATCTATTTCGGAGACAGTGACGCTGACCGACGCCAAAACATAGTAGATTAGATATTCAGGCCATCAGTAGTACTTATGCTTAGAGGCCAACAGTAAAGCCCAGGGTCTAGAGTTAGAGTTCTGTGGTGGGTCGCGAACAATGTCAGTCACACATTTAGTCTTAAGTTTTCACGAACAAGCCAGTTCTTCAACGATAGTGATTATCCAATATATTATATTTCTTGCATTTCACATTAAATATCACACTTTGTATCTACCGCTTATTGCTACTATTAAACCAAAATTCTAAACCTTCAGTATCATTTCGAGCCCAAACAACTACATTGCCACCAAGCCTACCCTTTCCCACGAGCTATCACGTCTGATCTGGCCCACGGAAGGGGGGAAGCCGATATTAGGTTATCAATTTTGCTTTGCATCTGTTAGCCTTAGATAAGTTAACAACTTTCACAAGTAAGATAAATTTTAAAAAAAAATCTGTATCATTCTCATTTCAAATTAATTGCATTCTTTGTTATTAATTTAACGAAAAATTCCTAATAACCTAAAAAAAAAGCCAAGCTTTGAATATTTATGCAACACAACGCCAAATTCCTTAGTTGAAATCAAATAATCTTTAAATATTCTAACCATGGGTCGATTTGTGAAACATGAAATCTAAGAATTTATAGTTTATAAATAATAGAGACATGGGTTTTGAGCAATATTTTACAATGATTGCGCTTGACACATTCATTTACAGATGAGATCCATTGGTTTGGATCAAAGCTAAAAAAAATAACCAAAATCCATATGTTTGACATTCAGCATAGCCAAATGATATTGATTTTTAAATGAGTGTTTTTTTTTATTTCAAAATAAAAATTAAAGGCTTATAACTTAAGATCTTTGGATTTGATCCTAGGTAAGTCAGCATTGTGACTAACTAATGAAGAAAGAGCTGTAGATGTCTGTAAGATCCCGTCTCCCTAAATTCGCATGATCTTCCCTCCACAAAGCTGGTCTTGACTGAACCTCGATAATAAGGCCCTCTTTATTCACCTTCACCATGTTCACTAATCTATAAACACGCACCCTCTGAATACTTAGAAAAACCTAGGACGTTATGCGAGAACTTAGTGAATGCTTAGTGGACCAGTTGTGTGATCCCGATTATACTATCGCTCCACCTTTTAACCTATGATGACGCAAGCAAACCCACGTAGCATCCACTTCCTTCCGTGACGTAATTTTTTTGTGTGGGGGGGAGAGGGGGGAGGAGGTCAAGTAGCCAGTGACGAGACGATTCGGTAACATTGCAAATATTTTTAATGTACCGAAGTGCTTTAAAATCAGATTAGCCGCACCAGTGGCGGAATGGTGCGTTGCACTCCATATCTTTTGACTGGGAGGTAAAAGTTCGAAGGCTCAGTGAACTGAAGGTGATTCTTAAAACTTATTTATTGTTGTGGTTTTTTCATACTCTTCAAACTAATGGTGATTATTATTTGTAAAGGCCAACTTTGATTATAATACTGAAGTATTTTAACATATCGGGCTTACATATATACATTATATTATTTATGGTCTTACCAATTAAATTAGGCCATTAATAGCAAGTGTGTTAAACCTATCACTGATAGAAAAAAGTAAAATATCATGTCAAAATGAGAAGTTTCCTAAATGGTTCTCCACTCTCCTTCCACGAAAATGGGAATGCACTGCCTCTCAACTAAACGTTACTATACCTAAACTATTAGTGTAATTTTTACAAAGTCGTATAACGTGAGCGGGTAGTAAGACGTGGTGCTAAAAAAAACTATCAGTTGAATCCAAGAAACTAGATAATTAGCTTATATTGGAAAACAAGGTGCTTATGATGCAGTTACTTAGTGGAGAAGGCTACATAATGATGAGTTAGATAGCCTGTACTTATCACAAGATATTGTTAGGATAATCAATTGGACAGGACATGCACCTTGAATGGGGGAGATAACACGTTCAGAAAATCGACTAGAGAACCCATTTGTAAGAGACCAATGTGAAGACCAAGGATGCAGATGGGAGGATAGCATTAGAATGGACCTAAAGGAAATTGGTTATAGTAAGGTGGACTGAATATAACTAGCTCAAAATAGGTATAGGTGGCGTACTTTTGTAAATGCAGCAATGAAGTTCCAAGTTACTTATGCCATAGATTAAATAGGTAATTCACATTTAATTTATTATATATATATATATATATATATATATATATATACTAACCAAAGCTTACTACCTTGCCAATTTATGGGGTAGTGACGAAAAATGAAGCACTGTAGATATAGTTTACACTTATTTCCGTTGAAGGATTATGGGAAGCCATTCATAAAAATCATCCGCAATATACCCGAATGGGATTAGAACCCTGCCATCTAAGCAGGCCAGTTTAACCCTAGAGTGATGCCCTTGACCATTCAGCCTTTAAGAGATAGCGAAATCAATATTACATACACATACATAAGAATGGCCAGCCTATCAAATTATACCAAAATATTACGTGCAGAATTTCTCACATGCTATGCGTGACAGATTAGTTTCTTTGTGGTGCCGACTACTGGATGGTGTTACGATATCTAACAACTTTGCATGTAGCTACAGAAAGGGGGTGAAACTTTCCAACAATTTACCTTTAATCTAGCACAATCATTTCAAAGGATCGAAATTTGGCTTAGTTTCAATGTCTTCAGAAGTACTTGTTTTTATGATATGTTTAAATGTTATAAACAATTTAAAATATATTTCAAACATTATTGAGTAGTAAGATAATATCTACAAAATCTGGCCATATTTTAAT
This sequence comes from Timema poppense, assembly GCA_902141375.1. Taxonomy (NCBI): domain Eukaryota; kingdom Metazoa; phylum Arthropoda; class Insecta; order Phasmatodea; family Timematidae; genus Timema; species Timema poppense. The sequence goes on along the minus strand of CABFOV010000041.1, from coordinate 33,453 downwards.
GATGTTAGGATGAAGTTATTAATTATAATAAGTTTTTCGTTTATTTAGAGTGTTCCAAACTATTTAGAATATTCCTATTATTTCTTTCTTCTGAGCTTTGTATGCATATATTTTATATAGAAATAAGTTGATCTTTCTATGTTCCTTTTTAAGGAAAAAATCACCACAATGATTGCGATGAAATCTCTCAAGCTTAAAGGTTGGACAACTTCTTAAAGAATGTGCTATTTTACGACGCTGATTCAAATTGTCTTTGTATATGAAAAATGTTATTAAAAGTTATAAAAATTGAATAATTGATCAATAGCTATTTTTATTGGATCCTCTTGTAAGCTGTGTGTTTGGGAAAGGGATCTTTTCAACAAACAAATGTTCCTAGTCTCTCTTGAATTAGATAATTGAAAACAACATTATTAAATATTTTAATTAGGATAAAACAATTAAAAAAACAGATTAGAATAAAATTTCAAAGTTATAAAGTTAGTAAAAACATTAACATAAACATGTATTTGACTGTCTTAAATGCCAATATTCGTTACGGCAATTAAAATCATGGTTTTAAGACAAGTGAGGCAATATTGTTCATAAAAATAATGTCTAGATATTTTTTCATAGCGTTTTTCGTAATAAGATATCTCAAATAGTATTAAATATTAACTCCGAAACTTTTAAACTTATGTTAAATTGTTCATTCAGAAAACATTTAATTGCTCTTGAATTTTATTTTATTCATAGAAAATATATTTAAAATTTTACTGAATATTAAATCTTGTTTAGTTTATTTAAAATAACAAATAATTTTTTTTTAAATTTGAGGATAGCGTTCTCTCCTAAATATATACTGAAGATTATACATTTATTCATACAACCTAAAAAATGGTAACCTACTTTAGAAGACATATATTTAGATTGCTACTAGAAGCTCTATCAAATTTTTCTGTCAAATCGTTATTTAAAAAAAATTATTATAATACCAATGTATATTTTCTTTTTTCTTTTTCAGAGCCAGATTTGATTGTTTCCCGAGCGGATATGGTACTGCAAATCCCAATTTCACAACCATCATTATAAACAGTTCTAGATATTTTCTACTATTTAAAGGTCTGATGGAAACTTTTTATAATTTATGGTACCAGCAATGGTATTTAGTTTGAATTGTTTAATATTTGGTTTCACATGTGTGTTAGAAACAAACTATATAAATAAAAAGTAATTACTAAACCATTTCATAAAATCTGAATCTCACATTTATATAAATTCTTCAATATATTATGTATTTCTTACAAATATTGCAATAAATCAACTGTAGCAAACAAAATTTCATTTTATCGTCCAGCTTGAAATTTAAGTTTCCATAAAGCGTTAGAAAAATATTTCATTTTAAGGTGAATAATAATATATTACCTATTCTAGCGCAAACAATTATGTTGGCTTTCTAATTTATTGCTTAAAGGCTGATAAGTATTTGATCCTAAATAAAGTGAACGAGTAGAATATTTAAAAACATGTATCCACATTAGAATTAAGATTATAACGGAAAATCTAAACGTTAAATAATTATATAAAAATATTCTGAAAATTTAAAAATCACACCTGAACACGGGAATCAAGCTCGGGATCTTTGGTTTAAGATGTCAATTCTCTAACCACTGAGCTATCCTGGAATCATCACGTATTCAAGGTCATTCTTCGCACATATTTTAAGGCAGAGTCTATGATGGACGTGCAGAAATCATAGGTTACAAACGTGGGATTAAAAAAAAATCACGAGCTATTAGATTACGCAGCTACCTCATGAATAGTCTTCTCTTAAATATGTGTTTTAATATTATCTATAAAGCAATCGGTAAGATATTTACACCCAACTATTCAAACAAAACTAGTTTTGGAGGAATAATACGTAAGCTACACATTTTTAAGGAATAAAAGTACTCATGTACTTTGTGTAGTATTTTTTTAGCACACTTTCTTATTGCTCGTTTGGCTTATACGTCTATGTACTAATTTGCGCTAACTTTTTTAGGTATTAAAAAGGTTAATTCATTGGATGTGTATCCGCATTTACTCGGAGGGAAAGTGGAAAATATTTAGGTAAAATCCATCCTCATTACACCCCACCAAGAGTCAAACCTCGATCTCCACTTCATCGGCACTCCAGTCTACTGAAATAGTAGCGTGTTAGACCACGGGGCTGAAGAAGTGGGTTGTAGTCTTGTTAAGTGTAGTATTGTTAAGGTGACCTATTCATCTACTAAACAATAAATTAACACCTATATTTTTTTTTTATCTCAAAACACTTATTTAAGAAACACATGTTTTTAAAAGCAATCACGTTTTTGATGCTCCGGGACACAAAATTCACTCGAACTGTCTACACATTTACTTTAATAGATTATGAATGTGGCTGTTAAAATTTAGAGGAACTATAATTTAATTTGATTTGGGAGAGAAAGTGGGAAACTTTACAAGATAAAACACCTTAGATTAAATAAACCCTGACATTCTCATTAAAAAAAAGACCTGAATATATTGATGCCTTAGCCCTCCAGCCCACTAATACGAGTTACTTCTTTGTTTGAATACCCAACAATGTGATGTGGGATTAAGGAAACTTTTTTCTAGACAAAGGATAAGGACTGTGCTCTAAATATAAATCTTTAAATAAAACTATAAACAACAACAAAAACCGCCTTACAAAGCTAACGGATAGACTTTATTACCCCCGTCCACCAATTAATTCCCCATAATGGCAGTTTAACCAGAGAACCTACTGAAGATTAGTTGTATCAAGAAGGTGTTTCATATTAAAGTTTTGTCATATTTCCTCTTCTCCATCGGTTTACATGAATACAAAGATGTCTCAGAATTACAGTGAATTAAATATAGCTAGTTAAAAATGTTGTAAAATTAAACAAACAAAAAATTATGTGGAAGACCATATTTAAAATTGGAAATTGTCTCTTAAATCAAACTCAAGAGTTTTTCAGTGTATAGCCAAACATGAATGTAGATAAAAAAAAATTTAAATCTATTAAACTAGCTTCGGTAGCCGCATGGTCTAAGGTGTTATATTTGTAATAGACGGGATATTTATCAAAAATGGGCATTAATTCTTCCTCCAAATGATTCCTTACATTCTCTGAATTAAAATTTCTCGTCCTTTACCCCCTCATCCCTACCGCATATGCTTATAAGCCAAACGGGTAGTATGAATCCATGCTAAGAAATTCATAATTAATTGATTTACTTTTATATAGGCTCAATCATACTTTCAAATTATGTTTGTATTGGGCTTATGAATATATATTTATGTATTAATACGTCAAACATACAATATTTATAATAAAGGCCATTTATGGTGTTGTTTGTCAAGAGTTTTTTTTATCAAACCTCCCGATGATATCCAAAGTTATAGCTTTGCGCACTGAATAACTAACCCGAGCTACCCAAATATTACTAAAAATTAATTTTTTTTCGACTGTAGTGTGGTCTCAGGGAGGACTCAGCACTCATTACTCACGTGGCTACATCTTTAAATCTAATTTTGGCCTACGGATACTTATCTTTATGAAAAATAAAAACGAAACTTGTAAAAAAATAATAATCCGATAGCCTGGCAGAACTTTTGAAACAAAGGCTGCCGCGTTTTTGGAAATATCTAATAATAGATTAAAACTATAGAGAAAAGTAATCAATCAAATTCAAAGTTGATTCTATAAGCTATATAAATAATTACATGTTTTTGTGTATATATATATTAATATATTAAACATAGACCCAATTAAAGTTTAGAACAATAGGACAACGTATATCCAATTTTAACAAAAACATATATTTGAAGGGTTGACTTATATATATATTTATATAAAATATGAAATCACAACAAATATAAATGCTTTGTTAAATTTTTGATATACGTTGATCTATTGTTTCAAATATTAAGTTGATCTCTACGTAATAAATTGTGAATAATAGATTGCGATATCTTTTGAACTTATTAATTATTAACGTGCTAAGGATTGAGAAACATCAGAAAATTAAATTACGTATACTATAATAGGATAGATGATTAAACTAGAGGAAAGAACAAATTAAACATCGAGGTTGCTTTTGGAATTTAATTAGGGCCTATGAACTAAAAACATACTGGTCTCATTTAAATACAAACAATAATCTTAATTTAATTGATGTAGGACTATATCAGGGAAGGTGACGTGTAAATATATTCTGCACTTGATCCCTTTATATTTTAGTGAATTTATAAAAAAAATATAATTTATTTAAAATCAACACGTGTTGAATAAAATTACCAATATAACGATGATATTACAAATCAGCTCTGTCCACTGTATTACGTTAATACGCTTACATAATATTTATTTTATTACGGTTTTAATAAGTTGAACTTAATCTTGCTATATTATAATACTCTTCGGTGATCGCATAATCTAACACGTAACTTTCGAAGAACGGTGTGATTAATTTATCCTAAATTGAAGTTAATGGTTAAGATTCTAATCTAATGTAAATGAAAGATAATTTTATTTCTGGTTTTCCACTCTCTCTGCACTAAAATGTGTTTAGTCTCGTCCTAGCTTTGGCATAATAACTTAAACGGGTAGTTAGACGGTTTGGACATAAAATAATTATTGCTTTAATTCAATAACTTTTATCTAAAACCAGTGAAATGATAGTGAGTGTCATTTTTATAATTGTTTAACTAGTTAATAATTTTATATATTTCAACGGTAGAATATAAAACACACTTATGAGATGTGATAGTCAAATTCATTTTATAGGAGGGTTCAATTTTATGGCGATATTTACATGAATGGTAGGATATTTAAATCTTAATTTACTGAATCTTTCTACCCGTTTGGGAGATACAATTTAATAATATATTTATATGAAACAGATATTAAAGAAAAAAATTCTAGAGGAAAGCACCTACATTTGCGTGAATTGATAGTGAGAAATTGTTTTGTAAATAAATACATTCAATGTTACCAGCCAGGATCTATGCAGGACCATCTCTTCACTGTCAAACTAGACTGCTTGAAATTTAGACTGTGTTCATATCGGTGAGGGCTATATGAGAGTAATATTAGAAAAGGGGAATTATTTTTATTTTTAACTACATTTCTAATGTTATATTGGCAGATTTATTTGATTAAAAATAAATTTAATGTTAAATATCAATCAATAATATTAGCTATGTACGTCTTACATGAATCAACGATCACAGGAAGTTAACGTCAGGATTATCTAGTCTGGAGGAGGAGGTTGAAGCTCACATCTTTTTTGGGTGTTGTAAGAATTTATTTTACAAAATATTTTCCGATTTTCACTGCATAATGTATTTAAACTAATTCAAACTAATCTTAATAGTAAGGAAAGGAGACATTTGTGAGAAAGGTAAGTTATGTTACTAAATAATTAAATATTAGTAAAACAATGGGCTTCCACTATGAAGAATCTTTAAAATTCAAATATTAAGTAGGCCTATGTTAAATTTATATTATATATATAGAGGATTCAGTATGAAGTAAATTGAAACTATTTATAATTTAGGAAAAACAAACTTCATATGTAAAAAAAGTGTATCGTCTTAAAATTTTAATATTTATAGTATTTTATCGATAACATTTAGCCACTATTTAAAAAATACATTCTTTTTAATGTGTCTAAGTGCTTTTAGATTTATTTGTTTGAATAAGGTGATTGGAGGAGAATATAAATACTATAACAAAATTTAGATGAAAAATTTATATATAATCGTAATAAGGTTAGATTACATGATCAAAACTTATATATATATATATATATATATAACGTGGCATCTTACCACGCTTTCGAGTTTTATGATAAATCTATAGATATATATTATATGTATATACATTATATATGCACACATATATTATATGTGTATATTATATCAATGTACATATTATATAAATAAATATATATTAATATATGTATAAATATAAGTATATATATTTGTACATATATAAATATATATAAATATTATATTATTATTTTTATTTTATATTAATATATATAATTACATATAAATATTTACGTAAATATATATATACATATTTATAAATAAGTTTTGATTTTGTAATATTATATTATTAATATTTTTTTATTAAACAATTAGTTCAATAAAATATAGTGTTTGGTGTTGAATAAAGAAATTAATGTGTTCCGAAATATCTTAAATATTATATTAAGGTATTGTGTTGTAAATGTTTTTGTATGAATAGCTAGTAGAATAAAACAGTAAACGAATATGCAAATTTATCTTTTTTGTTGTTGTTGTAAGGCATCTGAATATAATTTAGTCATTTTTTAGTTCAAATTATAAGATGCATAGCATAAATTTTGAGCGAAATTACATTTATTTATAAAATTGAATTTATTTTAAAATACATGAGTTTATAACACATCAAATACTTTTAAATGTTAATAAAATAGCAACTGAATCAAAATTATATACATTATGTTAAAGAATAAATTCTAGGTAATTTATTAATCAGATTAAATTTTCTCTTATTACCTTATCCGCATTTGTGAGTTGATGCCACAATAGCCTAGACACACAAATTAAACCCTATATGGACTTAGAAGTTTATATTGGGTTGTGAATAAAATATAATAGGTTCAAATAACACTAGAAAAACTATTATATATTATAAGTTCTATAACTTTTTCTTATTTTAAAGTTATAATTCAAATATCAATTTTATTTTATTTGATAGCGTAAAGAGCTCAATATATCGCTTAAATTTACGAGTTCAGGTGGCACTCTAAATTATACAAACAATCGACATGTAACGTATATAATAAGAGTTTTAAGATGTTTATCTGCATTAAAATAGAAATGGTATATAAAGGAAATTGTTATAGATGGTATTTTTTTTCTACGCATCATCCATCGGGGATAAACTCTTTTAGCCTGATTTTACGGGCACGAGATGGTATTAATTAATGGTTCTATACTCTATATCCACGTAAATATGTACGTATTCTCCTTTAAAATTAACACTCGTTATCAAATAGCCTTATTAGTATCGATAAATGCAGTTTAAAATTGGTTTGTTCAAGTTTGTAAATGTATATTGTAAGCTTTTCCTCTGACTTTGAGAATTTAAATGTGTGCAAGGACTACTAGATTTTCATACTTGCTAGCCTTAGGTATCTTACAAACAATATAAATTAATCTCATTATCCTTCTAGCTTGGTGTTCTATGTAGATAGGGGAAGACTACTCAGTTTGATGTTATAATGAAAATTTTCAAAATGGAATGTGACGAGAAAAATAAAATACACATCATGTTAAATATTTTACTAATATGAATTTTAGTTCTACCTATTATGTATTCTTACCAAATAATTAAATTACGTTAAATAAATTAATAATAAAATGTTTCTATGGCTTGATTATTAATTCTTAGAAATATGATCGTGTTTGTTTGAACAACCTATTTAAAAAATACACTTTGTCATGAAAATAATTTTTTAATTGTAATACATTTACAGCAAATTTACGATAATATATATTTAAAAAGTGTCATGTGTCATGTTATTTCCCGTCCTTGCGAATATTTAATTTAATTTCCACAGTTTGTTTAGTTAACTTTTAATTTCCATAATATTATGAAATTTTGTACAGAACTTTGAATGTGTCGCCACAACATCAATTCAACACGCTTATACTACCTTCACAATGTTATTAACTCTAAGCTTGTTTATGCTAATTCATACATTTTCCACATAATTATAATTTACCTACTTACTTAAACTATGGCATTAGGCACTTGAAAATTCATTTCCGTACTTATAAAAGTACGCCACCTATCCCTATCATGAGCTAGTTCTATCCAGTCCACCTCATTACGACCTACCCCCCTCTTTGTAGCTCTATCCAGTGGAACATGAATATATGTATCAGCCTAGGAGGGGTTCACCGAGATATTAGGCAATATTTTAAGGATTACTCCAATTATAACAGTTTGGGAATCACTGTAATACAGTTTTAATCAAAACCAATGATAGGGGTTAAGAAACTTAAATTTTTCTTACAAAAATGCTCATTGGTAAAGGAAAAGTTAATCTAAGAAAAAAATTATATATGTCTCTTAAATTCCAAATCACACACCCATTTCACCTGCAGTTTAAATTGTCCCTGGGAGTCAGATGTAATATTTGCGTGTATTGAACTCAAACAAATTAGTGGATTGATAGTTTCTTAAAATAAAAATCACAATGGAAGCTAGGAGCATGTAAATATCTATAAAACACAAAATTATAGCTATACATTAAAATGCAAAATATAAATTGTGTTAAAATTATTCATATATATAAACCTTAAATTTACTTGGTTTGTATGAAAATTAAATCATGAAACTAGATTATTCGCTAATCGAGGGCAACAATATAGGTTTGTGAAGAACACTTAAAACTATTGCTTGAAATTATTTCATTCAATGGATGGTATACATGGATCGAGTGATAAATTATCATTCTAATTACGTCTAGTCATAACATGATTCCTATACGTACTATCATACAATTTCAGGATTGAGTGAACTATAAAACAATACGTTCCACAAACGAATACTAACGCATCAGCGTCGGACACCTTATTGTTGTATGTTATTCCGATGAAAACTACATGATCGCAGCTATTAAAGTGTTTTATTATATTGCGTTCTTCATGTTCGCTGATAATATAATGTTTAAAGCCTATAACAAAGAGGGAAGTTCAATCATTTTATGTTTGTGTTACACCGATGATGTACCTCGAATTTTCAGATTTCAGACATATTTAAAACCAAAACCTCAATTACATTAAACTAAATTTTTTATAGAAAAAATTATTTCTATAGATACATTTTTTATTTATCAAATAAATTACTTTGAGGATAATCATAATATAGAAGCCTTCAGATTGTCAATAGTGAAGCCGCAATATGTGTACATTTTACATTAATCAATTAATTATTTAATTGCATTAAAGACAATTCTCCGATATCATGAAAATGGGCTTGAAGTCTCTAAAAAACTCTACACTAATAGATTTGCATAAAAATCACAGATCACTTTAAACTCTACTACCAAACCCCGTGACAAGGATAAGCTAAAAATTTGACAAATTATTTTTCTACTTGGTACAACCTGTTTAACCTAAACTCTATACGTCATATTACATATATATTAGCTTATTTTATTAAAAGCTTAATTTACATATTCAACAAAATTGGATTCTATTATCTGTTAAAGTGTTGTGATGGAGTAATTTACACGCTATCATAAATTATGCCTTTAAATACAAAACAAAAAAGTGAAAATATTATATTAGGAGAGAATAAATATCTCCTTAAGATTATTATCAAACTGCCTTGTACTTACTTCAGTGGCCACGAGGTCTGACACACTACTCTCTCAGTACACTAAACTAACAACGACAGGAAGATCGGGGTTAGAACCTAGATTGGTTGAAATAAGCGTTGCTTTTAAAAAGTGTTTTTCTCTTTATACGCAAATGTGAGAAACTTAATATAAATATAATCTTACTGATACATAAACCAACATCAAAACTAGAAAATAATCATATATCCCGAACGTGTAGTAGAACGCCGTTCTAAATGAAAATTGTTTGATTGTATAGCGAAACAAATCAACACTAGACCGAGAAAAACAAAAGTATTATTTTAAAATAGTTTATTCGTATCAGTTCAAATTAATGGCTGCAGTTAGACTGCTATTAATTCATTTTGTAAGCTATTACAAAAGGCCTGAGTAAGTTGGTTTTTTAAATTTGATTGGGTCCTTCAAGAAGAATTCATAAAGTTAGAAAACAACTTTAAACAGGTAACATATATCGCGATGAGGTCCTGTTATTGGCTCAGACCACTTCACATGACCACGTTTCTATCCTGATATAGTCTTCAACATGCGTATATGTTAATCAATGGTATCTGCCATTTTCATAGTTAGAATTGGTTGATCATAATTGCAGTGCAATACTAAATAAGAGGATGACACCTACTTAGACAAAAATGGAATGGAAAACTGGCCCCTTACATTTGAGGTTAAATATAGTCTGTTCACAGTAGGAATTGTTTTCTGAAATATATTTTTCCCTAACAATAATCTATTCGATATTGCAGCCGGGGTTCAATCATAGGCTCCGGCACAGATTTATCTGATTACCAAACCCTTCCTTCACCTCTGACAAGACTTGTGAATGTGGGGAATACCAGGTCTCCACCGTAGTTTGGATTCCACGTTAAACTGTAGGTCCTCCATTTCATTCTCACAATCACCCTACCATTACACATTAGCGTAAGTGCGTATAGCCCGAACAGGTAGTAAGACGTGGTGCTAATAATAATAATAATAATAATAATAATAATAATAATAATATAATATTGGTAGAAAAAAATACCTTTCAGAGAGTAATTCCTACCGTGAATGGAGTATAGGTGTCGTATTGGGTCTTGCATGATCCACATTATAGATGTGTTAAGTATGACCATTAAACTAGCTCTACGTCACGGCTAGTTGGTATACTTATCTTAGAATGAGAGAATGTTTTTTTAAAAGTCCAATATGGGCCTTAATTTCTCTCATATCAAGACCTGAACAATTCTTGCAGGTGAGTTAAGTTTTATGAATGCAAATTGTATGGTTTAAGAAGTAGTGTACGATTTTTTTTGTGGGGAGGGAGTGTGTAAAGGTAATATTGGTATTAAGAATTTGAATCCCAGCCTACCGACATTGGAAAACAAAGAAATACGAGAGAAACGCATTCGTCTGTTTAGACACTGCCACTTCTTAGGATTTGAATATTAAATCTTAAATCTGTCATTTTTTAGATATTTATTAATGTTAGTGTTCAATTTTTTACCCTAAATCTATCTATCTTATCATATTTTGTAAAAATGTGGCCCTATATTATAAGATTCACCATAAATTAGCCCGTCAAGATAGATTTGCTACTTTTAATGATAAATAGGGTGTTCAACTGTCCTGATGGAACACAAAATTAATAATAATAGAACTAAAAATTATTAAATAAAAATAATTTAAAAGAAACATTGGTTTTATATAAATATTTTTATTATTATTTCTGTTTAGTGACAAATCGATCCTTTTCCAGTGAATTTAAAATGCCAATGCACCCTCATTCAGTTCACCAAATTTTCTTCTTTCCTTAAAGGAATTAGTTTTTGAATCTTTCCTCTTCCTAAAAGCTCCTCTTTTCCTTAGCTTTTCCTAATATGACGTCATGCAGAAGACAATTTCTTCTAAGTATGAGTCCAATCCAGTTTGTTTTTGGTCGAAAATACACATCCTTAATGGTTCTCTTCTCACCCACTATTCTTAGAACTTCTTCATTTGGCCTTTCTGTCCAACTAATCTTCTCAATACAATATTTAAAAATAGAACATATTAAATTTCCTAATAAAATTTCAAAGGTAATGACCAATATAGCATGAATAAATGAAGATCCAGCATTAAGGGATTTTTTTTTGTCACGTGTCACAATCAAAGTGTCAGTTGCCAACACTAAGGGGGATACACATCTGCTGTGAGAAACCTTTCTCAGTTGAACAAGAAATGAACGTTAGTGTATCCTCTATTCGGCAATGTCTATTCAAGTTTAGTGAAATACATCACAAGATATTCATTATTTACTCAACTCCCTCATTGTAATACATTACACTATTTGTTAAAGCTTTCAAATATTTTTCACTTATTTCTTTCAAAAAATTATAACTATATCAAACAATTATTAACTATTTTTATCAATAGTAACACAATAGAGAAAAATACGTGGTAAATGTTTTAGAACCACTACTTCAGAGAAACTATTTATAATATTATCATCTAATTTATCCTATGGTTGATCTTTTTATGAAATAGTGTCTACTGCAAACATAACATGTTAACATAAAATGGGCTGGTATAAGGGTAGGTCCGAGAGGAAGGGTAGTAGAGAAGAGCTCGGAAAAAGGGGTGAGGCGGTTGAAAGGCAGACTAGAGAAAGAAGATTGCGCGAAAAGCGTTTTATTTTGCAAACATAAAAAAGCTCTTCTGTGTGTGTGTGTGTTCGTGTGAATCAGGATGGCAGTAAAACTGACGAGCTCATTAAAACTTTTACCTCGAACTTAACTAATTATCCTAGTCATTCTCGAACAGACTGACAACACTGGTGATTGTTGTTTCTAATCTACTTAGTATTATATTATGTTCGCACTTGAAGGGAGCTTCTATTTTATTACTATTATTTCTGATTTGACTTATTAATTAAACCTAATTAAAAATGAAAGATTTAACTGAGAGAATAATTAGTTTAGCTACATTCGTGTTATTTTTTTAAATTACATTAGGATCTATGGTTTGTTTGAAATTGCTGTCTGTAATTTGAAGTCCAAAAGAAAATCTTTTGAAATTTTTATTTTTCTCTAATATATGTGGAATGACACATTGAATAGCGCTCTATGCTATATAATATAAAACCAACTTCATAAAATAATAATGCAGCCCTCATTGGTGGTCACATGGATTTAATGCTAAGTTTATCTTTAAAGGCCCATTGATGGAAATGTCAAAATTCGAATCTCTACCTCTATCCAAATATGATGTAGTTTATTCCCTTAAATTATACCTACTGTATACATAATAGTATATTATTTGAACATTTATTGTTATGTTACATTAGCAATAGAAATAATAAAGTGGGTAAATAATATATAAGAATAATTCTTGCGATATAAGCCTACTTTTGATAAACCTGAAAACAACCATTTTAATTTTGGTTATAGTGTTTGAGGAGGATAAGTTTAAATTACATCTAATATTTATTCATAGATAACTAAGTATTTAGTTTAAAAATTATTATTAAATAAGGTAAGGTTTCATCTTATTTATACTTTAAGAGAAATTTCATACTTTTACATTATGTACCTGTATTATTTATATAAAAGATAGAAATATTTTTTACATAAAGTAAATATAAAATCTTAGTCACAAATGACCCTGACCATGACATGATCCCTGGAAAGCTCAGTGATATATGTGAGGTTTATAGTTTTTTTTATAGGCTATTCACACTACTGTTTACGTGGTTTAAGTGGTAAGCTCATAATATAATACTATTTAGCACCCCGTCTTACTACCCGTTAGGGTAATACACTCTAAGTACTAATTACTCTAATGAATTATGAATTGGGAAGGATGAATTAGATTAAGTGAACCCGCATTTGCGTGGAGGGAGAATGGAAAACTATTTAAGAACCACCCCCCACCCCCAGTTCACCCGACTGATATTTGAACCTCGATCTCCCCGTCCTCGGCAGTCGAGCTTAACACGACTAGTGCGTTAGCCAACTACGCCAACGAGGTGGGTGGTAATCTCATAAGTGTGCTAGTAAATAAGATATTCGCAAGATGCAGTCTTATTTCTATTTCAGCACAACTCCATACTACCCCTTCGAGCTAGACGCTTATGTACTAATCGCGATAGTGGTTTTAGTAAATATAAGGGCTATACTCATAATAAGTGTACCCTGCTTTTTGTGAAAGTAGAATGGAACACAATTTTTAAAAAAAACTCAGTACACTCTACCGAGATTCAAACCTCAAGCTCCCCGTCATTGGCAATCTAAACTACTGCGATGTTAGTGCCTTAGACCATGCATCCACCGAAAAGGTTCACAGCCTGAATTAATCTTGAGCATGTAGATCGAGACCATGATTTATCTCTATATGTTAATTGATTTTAGATTCTTCCAAGTTGCATACAGTCACGTGTTCTACGCATCACGATTAAAATAGATTGAGAAGTAAAAATAAATATGCTCGAGTTACTGATATAAGTAAAGATGTCCTTAAATGCAAATAAGCCTCTTTAAGTTAACCTTTTTACTCATGTAAATTCAAGGTTTTTTTAAAAAGTTTTTTGGTATTAGAGTTAGAATCAAGTCAAGAGGGTAAGGCTTAGTGAATGTAAAAGTAAATATAATACGCCTGAGGTGCTAAGCGCAATGTTTAACGGAAAACTCGCAGGTCTTAACCATTTTACATATATATTTATGTTTTTTAGTTTGAATGTTTGGTGTGTTCATGGTATTGACTGACAAATCCAATGGGAGCAGACAATTAGGGAGACTTGGACGCAGATAGAATTATAATATTATAATGGACCTGAAAGAGATAGGTTGAATGAGGTGGACTGGCTAGAACTAGCTCAAGATAGGGATTTGTGGCGTACCTTTTTTATAAGTGTGGCAATGAACATTGAGTTCCTAATGCTGTAGAGTAAATAAATTTTATGAATATGTGGTAGGAAAGTCCATGCGTCAAGCTGTTTCTAAATGAAAACAACGCATGACTCTGATTTTTTTTTTATAATCTTGGGGTGGACTTAGGTATGTTTTCCATAGTATAAATTATGCAATGTTTCATTTATCTATGTTAATTAGTTTCATAATTAATATCATTATTATTATTCACGTAGCTTAAGGTATCTGGATTACAGTTTATATTCAATAAAGAGGAATAGGTTTAGAAAGTACATAGAAAGATTCACTTAAGTCAATAAATCTAAGCTACATTTTCTTTTTGCATATTTCCTAGTTAATATGTAAGTTTAAGGACTGGCTGAGCTTATTATATATTAATGTTCACCAACATGTAAAGTAGGAAACAGAGTCATCCAGCGGGTTTATGGTTGTGGGGGTCCGACCTCTTATTATAAAGATCCCGCTTCAAAATGTAAAGTGGGGGTGAGTTTATACATTATCATCCTATTCTGACATTTAAGGTGGCGTGAGCTACCATATCATAATTTTTTAAATATATTATCTATTTAAATCTCTTTTCAAAAGTAATTGAAGTAATTATTTATTGTGGTATTGGAAACACTGCCTAAAAGTCGTAATAAATTGTACTGTTGTAAATGTACTTGTTAATTTGAAATTTCATTAATATCTCTACCATTCACTAGAAATAATGCATGTTGGAACTCTCATAACATATTTTACAATTGTATTAGGAACATTCAACAACGACAGTTAGACTTTACAAGTGGAGAATTACATATCAGACGGAAAATACTAGATATTCTAACTAAACCTTTGGAAAATGTTTTTTGTTCAGATTTGTGAAAACTTACAGTCCTAACTGATGGTATTTAGAAGTATTAAAAACAAATAAATAATATTATAAAGCATATATTTTTTTATAAATATAGCAATATACATGGGAGAGAGGGTGTAAGAATTTTATTATCTACCAAAGGGGGCATCAGTTGAAAAAGGTTTGGTCCCACTGGTCTAGAGACAAACGAAAACACCAATACACATCCTATTTTATTCCTATAGTTGCAAAAGAAAAAGGCACTATTGCAGAGATATAATTTATTTATAAAATAAATAAATCCAGGCTGAAAATGTAATGTGTGGTATTATAAAATCATAGATTAAGTATACATTTAGCTTCTAGGTATTATTTGTAACAACTTGTATGACAATTGGTATCCACAGTAACTATAGTACCTAATTAACGTATATTTTACTATCACTATTTTGAAACCTTTTCCTTCAATGTTGGCCTATAAGTTTGTTTATATTTCAAGAATCCCAAAACGTAGTCTGACCCCCTTCTATTTCCCTCAATCTCTGGAGCGAGAATGGTTCCCAAAGAAGACGTTGGGTTCCAAGGCCTTTATCCGGAAATTGATCCCGACTATGGCTTGGTCAGCGTCAGTCCTTGAAATCCCCCTCTTTTTTTATTTTTCCTCCCTCTCACTCATTCTTTCTCTCCCGATAGGAAACTGGTCAATTCTGAACACATCAATACTCGGGGGTTGGAAAGAAGACAGCGCCAATAAGGTGGGTTTTAACCACGTTGTGGTTTGCACCAGTTTAGATCTCATTTTGTGGTTTTCAGGCTGAGGGTCATCATCTACGTGGATTATAAAATATTCAGATAATAAATCGGTAGTTTATGACCATTACTGCTAGTGAAATACTATTTTGTAGAACAATATTTTACTATTATTTAATCAGTAAACTTTAATGTTTGTATAATTGTTTAAGCAACTGCGTCTTATTAGCCATTTAGGTTATAGAAATATAAACTAATAAATATAATGTGTCAGAAACGAGGAAAAGTGAATTTTAAAGGAAGTGTACTCCACATTAGCAGTAAGGGCGTGTGTAAAACCAAAAAGGAAAAAGCATATTCACTATACCCGTTCTATACTCTTATTCCCCTATCTTAGATAGTATATTTTAGTTATAAAGTTAGGTTTTATAGCTTAAACAATAATATAGGTTTTGTTTTTTCTTTTATTTAACAAGACTCAGCAGCAAATTGGGCTATACGCATATATTAATTAAGCTAATGGGCTAGCTTCAAGAAATAGGATTTCAGAGAAAATACTACTACTTTAAAATAACCCAACCATGCCCCCCCGGTAGGGGTTAGGTACACCTCTTGACATTTTTCACACCACCGTCATGGCAAATAGAAGCGGATGAAAGCTTGGCGTTTACAAATAGGATTTCCTGGTGCCTCGTTATTATGGTTGGTCGCTAGCGAATACACCGTCACTACTACACATCGCGATGCGCCTTGGTTCCATTTATATCCACCCCCCTCTGTACTTCCGGTGCCATGTCCAAGAGTAGCAAGGCTCTAAAGTAGATATTGGTTTATTGATCTCTCGACGCTTTTAATAATCCTACACACTCCATTATTTTATAAGGTTGGATAGTAAGTTTTAGTAAAAACAAACTATTATATTTATTAATACAAAAGTATCGACCTATTTGTATATTTTATATGGCAGCACTAACAAAGTTTTGTATGTCCATGTCAGCTTGACTTTGACCCTGAAGAATGGGGGTTAGTATTCAGTCAGGTCCACTAGTTCTTTATATGATTCCAAATAGCGATCCTTTAGTAATTATTTAGAATATCGTATTTTAAAAAGCTTACTAATAAATTTAATTGAACAAGTCTGCTACATATTTTTTATTTAGACTAGGTAGTATAATATGAAACATATTTAATACGACATCACATACATATTTGATTGTGTTTCCACTCTACGTAAAAAATATCAATCTTGCTCTAGTTTATTATGTTATTATTTATGAATTTTTTATGCGTATTATTTGTTTATCTTCCACTTTAGTATTATTAATTTGGTTAAGTGTAAGAAAAGACAATAGCCTTAACTTTGACATTAAATTAGATTATTAGAGTTATATTTCACAAGAGTAAGCTGGTAAATAGATCAATGTTTTCTATTAGCGATTCACTTACGTTCGTTTGTGTGCTCTCCAAAATTTAAGTGTCTATAAACTTAACATTATTAATAGGTTTCCAATTATTAGTAGATTGTTTGTATTGATTACTTACTATAGTACCTGTTAGATTTATAAAAAACATATCAATAATTTGGCGTTAATAAATGTAGCCTAAAAATGACCCTAGGGTATTGTACTATCCAATTTGAAACAATATAATAGCTTTGCCGGTACTTATTCAATTATTTTTATTAGATAATTTTATTTTAAAAATATATATACATTTAACAAAAGGGATTGCAGATAGTGCTATTTATCAGTAGAACACACAACAAAAGGCTCATTTACAACTTGGTTTCCTAAAGAGGAAGGAAGAAGACTAATAAGAAACCTTCATTCGTATGAAGAAAATATATGACAATCCCTTTACAATACTTAACAATTCCAATTTAACAATGTTTAACAATATTTCAGGAATTGTAGAGTGATCTTAATATTAATTTTACATTTAATTTGTTCATCATTGACGTAAAAACTTATGTTAAAATCTTGGCTGGATGGATGAATAAGAGCTGGGACCAGTGAAATATAAATTTAAAAATTTAAACCACTTCACCACTCCTGAGAGTTTATTGAACGTTGTTCAGATATTATTTATAAATTGTATTATTTGGAGCGTAGATATTGAAATGGAGATGTATTTAGGTTCACGTAAAACGTTTTAAATTTGAGTACAAAACCTCAACATCTCCAATACCAGAATTAAATTTATTTCTTCCATTTGTTGTAGTATATTTTTATGGGCTAAGTAATAAAATTTTATTTCTTCAGAATAGAAGACCATTTTTAAAATGGAAAAGTTTCTTGGATTGATAGTTTTAGAAAATATAAATTTCCAATACCATATTTATCACAAATTAAAATGGATTTTTTTAAACCATGAATTGTGGCCTAAAATTTTTTTAAGATACTTTATGGTTTTAGCTGTTAATTAGGGTTATTTATTTTTGTTTCTTGGATACTAAATTTAAACTGTTTCTTTCAGTATTCATTGTAGCAATGCCACCACATAATGAAGCTAGTCTTGTTGCAATGACTGCAAAAATTTAATTGCGTTTTAATTCGTTAATCGTCGTAAATACATAATACACTATTCTCGACTAAATTTAATTATTTTCTAGCTTTTGAATTTGTATAATGTGTTGTACTGTTTAATGCAAGCAAAAGCGGGTGGATACCAATGAATTCTACATCATAATGATAATATCATAAAGTGCGACTAAGGAAAGCCTTACATTAATAGTCATATCAAACAATTTCCTTACCAAAACCTGTATACTACTTTCAGGAAAATAAATGATTTGCATTATACGTTTGTCATAGATTTACGATTTAACACACAGGTCCTTTTAAAAAAATGACCTGAGAATCACCTGAACCTTTGTTGAAGTGATTAAGGGCTTTCCCTGATCAATCATGTTGAAAATAAGTGTACGATTTATCTAACCTAATTAGAGTCACATTGTAGATCTTCAAAGTTGATGGGGCTACCAGATTTTCATTTTTATATTATAATACCACAACCCCGATACTCAAATTTTCCTTCGAACGTGTAACGTCAGCTCGTCTACCGATTTATTCTGCATAGCTAAACTTTGCAATATTTCAAGTTTTAACAGCCTCACGAACCGTGGTCTTAGATTGGAATAGACAACCTCTTTACGAATATCAATACATAATCATCTGATAAAAATGACCATTTGAGATTAAAGCTACTAATTGTAAATAAACTAGAAACAATAGAGAACTCGGTGAGCTGGCGGTCTAGGGGTCAGGTGTCAGACTTCTGTGCTGGCGGCCGGGCTTCAATCCTCGGTCCCGGCACAGATTTATCTGATTACCAAACCCTTCCTTCACCTCTGACAATACATCTTGTGAATGTGAGGAATGCCAGGCCTCCACCGTGGTTCGGATTCCACGTTAAACTGTAGGTCCTCCATTTCATCTCACAATCACCCTACCATTCATTACACATTAGCGTAAGTGCGTACAACCCGAATGGGTAGTAAGACGTGGTGCTAATAATAATAATCATAATAATAATAGAGAACTCAGGATATGTTTAGTTTTTTATCACCAGGTTTTACTACACATTAGATTTACAATCTTCTTTAATAATTACGCTAATGGGCTAGGATTTAGTAAGATTAAATTTAGATAAAGTGTACCAGCATATGTTTGGAGATAGAGTGGTAAACTAATTAGGAATAAACAACCTCAGTTCATTCGACTGGGATTGAACCACGATCTTCCCGATCTTCGTCAGTATATCCTATTGCAATATCTGTGAAATATATCATGCTACCACTGAATCCTGTTATAATGAAGATCAGAGTATCTGGATCTAGTGAAGTATTTATACATTTTGCCATGAGGAATTAGAAATGTCCGAAGAAATAAACTCATATCTGTGCTCAAAATATCACTTATAGCCCTTTAAATTTGGGATTATATAAATTAAATTGATTTTCTTTAATTCCAACGCATTCTTTAAAAAAAATATTTTAAGACTATTCTTGTTTAAAGTAGTTTGATATGCTTTTTTTAATGTAAATTTCATAGTAACATTTTTCTGAATGAAGTATGGAAGAAAGTTATGGAGCATAAGATTGATTGTATTAGTCTTATCATAATTTTTTAGTCGTTGATATGGAAAAAAATAAAAAATTAATCAGTGAAAGTTTTACGTTTATCTTTAGTGGGATCTTTTGCAATTTTCTGGACACCCCTACGCTTCGTAATTATGTGCCATACATTTCCCACCTACCTTCCCAGTCACGTACCAAGCGGGGACTGATCTGTACATGCCAGCTGACTGACCCTTTCACGTTACTCACCTTCTTTTTTCTCCTCTACTCTTTGCTCACTTTCTTTATATATGTATATACATATATATACTTTCTTTTCTCCTCTCTTCTCCTCGCACTTTCTACCTCATTTAACTTCCTCCAAACGTGCGGTTTATCAAAGTCAAACGATATAACCCAACTCTCTCGCTTGCTGCCGATATCAGAATCGATGATGAAAAATAAATCTTCGTACAAATTTTAACACGAAGAAATATCTTCCTTCCCCTATAAAAAAACCTTATAAAAATAAGTAAAATAAATATATTATACTATAATAATTTAAGGGAATGATTATAATTAGGAGCTTCAACCTTCACATTTGATTATATTATAAAAAAATACTAAAACAAAGAGATATTAAATAATAAAATTTATAAAATATCGAAATAAATGTTCTAATTAAAATTCAAAGAATCCCTATTTTATATAAATCAATATTATCTTCAATATTTCCGATTCTTATAAAATGAGTGGTCTTGTTTGATGTGTATGCGAAATTATACTTATAAGTAGTTATAATTCAAAATTCTAAATAGTTAAGTGAAGCCATTTGTTTAAAATAAAATTAAAATTTTCTTTAAGAATGACTGAAAATAGTTGACTCTGAAAAAACCTGTTAAATAATAATATTATTTTTCTTTATGCCGTTAAGATTTATCTGATTACCAAACCCTTCCTTCACCTCTGACAAGACATCTTGTGAATGTGGGGAATGCCAGGCCTCCACCGTGGTTCAGATTCCACGTTAAACTGTAGGTCCTCCATTTCATCTCACAATCACCCTACCATTACACATTAGCTAAGTGCGTATAACCCGAACGGGTAGTAAGACGCGGTGCTAATAATAATAATAATAATTTATGCCGTCTAGAATATTGAAAATCACTTCTGTATTAAATAACACTTCCTTAGTTATGTTTATATTAATACCACTTTTTTAAAGGATTATAGAAGCAAAAAACCTTGAAAAAATCCATCGGTTTTTATTTGGGTATGTATCAAGAAACAAGGGATT
Source organism: Timema poppense (assembly GCA_902141375.1). Taxonomy (NCBI): domain Eukaryota; kingdom Metazoa; phylum Arthropoda; class Insecta; order Phasmatodea; family Timematidae; genus Timema; species Timema poppense. The sequence goes on along the minus strand of CABFOV010000041.1, from coordinate 12,199 downwards.
GGAAATATTATAGCACTTTATGAAATACCTCGATAAAACCCATCCAGTTAATTCAGGTATAAAAACTAGTATTGGACATCATAATGGAATAATATAGAACCATGTTCAGAGTATTGACTGGTAGATTATATTCATGTAATAATGCTGGACGGTGTTTATTTCTGCAATAAACCAAACAAATATAGAATTAAATGTTGTAGTAGTTTTTAATTTAAATCTTGCTTTGGTAAATATTTAATTTCACGTTAGTCAAATTTTGCTGTGATCCACATAATTCTTTTATAAACAGTTTTATATGGCGCGACTCACATTAAAAAAATCTGTGGCTTAGAAAATATGCACAAACAATAAAAAATAATATTATAAACCACGTCGGTAAATACGAATTCTCCATCATAATTAACCCACTGCACTAATACTTCTCGTTAACCTCTATGAATAAGCTCTGAAGTTACGTAATCTTCATTCGTGTTTACTTGTGTGATCATTGTGTGGTTTCATAATATTAAAGTTTACCACGCACCATCATTATGTATAAGTCTCATATTTTTGTTTTATCAACTAAAAATATGGAGATATTTATTCCTTACTGTCCGAAAGATTGTGTACATCTACCACCGGAATTTCTGGCTACGATAGCAAATAAATCATGATTCATAAAGGAATACATATTTATGTATAGCAATATTCATAAAAACCTGTTGAAATCCTGTATCTATTTTTTGTCCACATGGAATATACATTTTGTAGTTTGAAAGTTTGTTATTTATATTTTATCTCTGATTTCAAAGTGCAATGCCGATAGTATCAGTATATAAGATTATTGATATGTGTAGCTTAATAGTTTGCAAATTGTTTTTGTGCTCGAATATTGTGTATGTATGTGTGGGTGTGTGGGTGGGTGTATGTTTGCACACATTGATACGATTGTTCTTTCTATTACACCTTACCATCCTAGTTTTGTCATTCTAATGGAGTAGTATTGATTAATGTAGATATTAGCGAAAATATACCTACAGTTTCCTAAAAGAAGCTAGGAAAATACTTAGGCGAATGAATCCCTGTCAATACAGTCGGGATTTAAGCCCTGACCTAACAGTCACTGAGAACCCAGACTAGATGAGACTGATTTGTTTGGGTTCCATTGTAATCGTTCGTAAAGCAGTTAGTCTCTATCAATAATTCCTAACTATTTTTGTCCACATAGCTAATTGCTCGTTCAGAGCGATTTAAGCAATAACTATAATATATTTTCTTCATTTGACTTAAATCTTTGTCAAAATTCATTAAAAAAAGCCTGCACAGATGGGCACGTATATTAATAGCTAATATAGTCAAATTTGCCGTAAAGAGGGAAATTTAGGTTGGAATCTTGACTAGATGTAATTTTATTTAATATGTTTTCTCTCTCTACGTACACTAAAATAAGTGTATATTTTCTCTATATTTAACCTTCCACGTCCCTTCTTCACTGGCTTAAATAAATTGATATGACTAGTACAGGAAGTGATGCAGAGATTCGACTTATTAGAAAGGGGCTTATAGAATAGAAAAATACCCGTTAGAATCTTTAGGAATGATAAAATGTATTTCATGCTAAACTAATCTTTATATTTCCTTTCCTTGAAAGTCTATTTTTTGAGATTTTATATAGGGATTTACTTGAACTCGTCTAAAGATATTACGACGTCTTACAACAGGAAGTTATCAAGATTTAAATGAGAGTTTGAGATGAACACAATGAAATGTGACAGAGGAAATCACGAGTCTTAATGGCCAGGCTTGTTAATAACATGCTACACAAGGCCCGTCTAAAGAAGTGATTTTGAAAGAAGAGGAGACATTTTAAATGAGAATCTTTCATTTGTGGAAGGACCGAGAGTTTTAAACAATTTTAACACAATGTATTTATTTTCATTATGTGTATGGATAGTATAAAACCTAAATAATCTTTATAATAGCTTAAATTCTTATAGTAATACTTCATTAAAATGATTTGTTATATGAGATTTCTTTAGCTATCTATTTATCCAAGATGAATTAAGTAGTGAAATTGTTTAGATAATATTTAAAATTTAGTTCAATAGTGATTATTGTTAACCACTTTGCCACAAACAGCTTTTTGATTCAATAGTTAACCTGTTCGTTATCTGTATTTTTAATTCGTGAATTAGGGCTTTAATTTGAATAGTTCTACTCTTAATTAGTTAAAAATTTTTGTTAAATTGCAGATGAGTTCATTGGATATTGCTTGTAGTTTAGTAATCATCAGCTCGTTACCAAAAATCTGAATAGATAAGTATTATATAATTTCACCAACCACAATGTGTACTTCCGTAGCTTTTATCTCGATATAATATACAGCCTATAGATAAATAGTACGGTACATCACTTCATTAACTTCATCATATAGTTAAGAGGTTACCGTTTTATAGCTACAACTTAAAGTTTAGTAGTTATCAATTTACTACTTACAGACTATAAATCAATACTACAAGTTGTAGTTAGTGAACTGATATTTACTTTCTAGCTATTTTACAGATATAGAAAGTATTGTAATCGTCAAAATACCGAAATCGAGATTTTGATGAATCTTAACGTTTCATGACCCCCC
>CABFOV010000040.1:386243-401056 GCA_902141375.1 Timema poppense | reverse complement strand
ACAATACCCGCGCACCTCCCCGCGTCTACAAGCTATCACCCCCCACCACCGATTACCCCTTTGCGCCCTGAAACATGACGTTGTCTTACTAGGAAGTGAGCCCGCATTTGTGTGGAGGGAGAGTGGAAAACCATTTTAGGAAAAACCACCCGCAGTTCACCCGACCGAGATTCGAACCTCGGTCTCCCCGTCCTCAGCAGTCAGGCTCAACACGACCAGCGCTTCACCTAATAAATCGTATTGAATCAAAAGAGGTGACCCCGTTAACACACCTGGCTCTGATACCGAAGGCCACGGGTTTGATTGTATCACTATGTATGATGTTTCCAAAATGCGATTTTCAAATATTTATTTTTGATAGGGGATGTTGGTGCAATTCCTTAAAGGTCACCCTACTCTACAATCTATATTGAGTGAACTAAGACCCACTTTGGTGGCCGCATGGTCTAAGGTACTACTTCCACAGTAGCCTAAACTGCCGATGCGGGAGAGATCGAGGTTCGAATCTCAGTCGGGTGTATTGAGATTATTTCTAAAATTGTTTTTCACTCTCCTTCTACGCAAATTCTGGTACACTTCCTCTAAATATAGCCTTACTAATACACGAAATCATGAGAGTAATAAGTGTGTAACCAGAACAGCAACTAAGACGCTGTGTTAAAGAAAAAAAGTGAATTAACTTGTCACAACCATTCAACTAGCGTTAGAGTTCAATCAAATAAATATATATAGTATTATAATTGTTTTTTATACTAATGATATTCTTATTATTCATTATTCTATTGATTTACTCGTGCTTGAGCTCATACCTTTATTTAACTCCTAATCAATTGTCTCTCCCACATTTATAATATGTGAGGATTATGTTTTATCTCAACCGAAACTCGAACCAAAGCACCTAAGAGTTTGGTTTGGTCAGTGACCGAAATCTAGTGCCTCACCGTTCTCAAAAAGGAACAAGACTCAGAATGAATACACCTGAATATAAACACGCGCGTAGATTGGCGGACTTAATATCGAGCTCATTTAGTCTGATTTACCGATGACGGTGAGGTCAGGACTTGAATTCTGACCGGATGTATCGAGATTTTTTTTAAAATGGTTTGTTCTCATCTACCCAGCACGTAAATGTGGGCACATTTAATCTAAATTCTACCTTAAACACTCCCTACTAAGCTAGTGTAGTTAAATGCATACAGCTTGGTTGAATAGTAAGATGTGGAGCAAAAATTAATAGTTCAAAAACGTAAATATATACAAAAATAATTTTATCACTTTGTCTTTAATATAAATAAATGTTGTCATCCAGGGGTGGCCCAAGGGTAGTGTACGCTTTGTAGGCGAGACTTAAAATGTTCACCCCAGTCGTACTATATACCATCCGTAACCAAATCTACCAATAAGTTTACTTATCCTTACCCATTCATGATTCATATCTGATATTTATCTGCTTGCTCTATATTATGAGTTTTTATTGTGTTATTAACAATACAATGTGCGTATAAACTGAACAGGCAGTAGGACGTAGCGATAAAAAAAAATACAGTGCATGAATATATCATGTAATATTATTAAAAAATTAACTTTTATCGTCTTCCATTAATCCTCTTTCGCTGTTCACCAAATTCATGAGAATGGAAGAAGCGACAATTTTCTATTTAATACTATGAAAAAATATCTAATAGAGAAGGGATCACAAGTCACAACAACACGAACATGATTTTTTAAAAAGGAAATTGAATAACACAATTAGTGAATTTTTACTTACTGTTTTTATTTACCTCAAAAATATACTTACCTTGCGTTTGCCTCTGCAAACGTTTTCACAAGTTCTTTTAAGTTATCTACCAGACCAAATTTATCAGCCACTTTAATTTTTTACGCGTCTTATGAACTGAACTTATCTGTCAGATAGCTATGTGTAGAATAAATATGTTTTAATTCAGAACACGCAAAGTTGGTACTATTTTTATTGGTGCGCGCATGCGTATATGCCCTGCTGATAGCGCTACAGCTTAGTGGGTGGTGAGAAAGTTCAACATTTGTTAAATAATGGTGGCAAAACGAGTGCGAGGAAACATATGGGGTCATCGTGAGAGTAGAAACTAAGTGGTCTTACAATACTAATTTCGCTGTCTGACAAAATGTGGGCAATAGTTGGGTACAACGTTTACAAAATTTAATTTATTGTACTCATATTTAAATAATTTGTTCTTATATAATTACAACTCCACAAATAACTTGTCAGTTCTTGTAAAAGTGTGAATTAAATGTTCTAACTTTATATATAGCTATGCTATGCTTACTAACAACGTGAACCAAGATTTTAAGTTAAAAGCAGATTCTGATAGGCAAAAACTCTCTAAAAACAACGCGTCACTATGGAAACAACCATTTTAACTTACCGATAAAAATTTGATGAATAAATATATTTTATCTAGCAGATAAATGCTATCTGGCAGTCCTAAGATGCACTTTTAACTTATCCGCCAGATAAAAATATTTATCCAGGAGTCATAAAACCGGCCCTAAATCTAAATCACTCGCAAATTTTTTTTCAATATAAATAGTAGCCAGCGCAGAAATTCGGACTGCGCTAATTGTTAATTGATTGTAGATCAGTTTTGAGACGTTTAAATTTAGATAAACTCTGCTTGCGATGGAAACTGGCAGAGTTATAATAATTCTAGGAGCAATTACACTTTAAGGTGTCACTCTCATGTCATTCTGGCCTGTTGATAATTAGGAGATCGGGGTTTGAATCCCGTTAGGGTCTACTCAAGGTAGCTTTTCCTACATGATTTTCTATTCTCCTTCCAAGCAAATGTGGGTAGACTACCTCTAAAATGCTTCTTTCCTCATCCTAACCCTTATTATAGTAATTATTATATCATTATTATAATATGAACAGGTATTAAGACAGGGGGGGAAAAACCACCTTACCCAAGCTTTGTTATTTAAAAATATATGTCAAGTGTTAAGTAGTAGAACTAATTGCTCATTTTAATTTTACCTAAGTAGATATCAAATATAGATAGGAGTCTTTTTTCCAACAATTCTTCTGCGGTGTTATCGATTGTAAAGCGTAGGGTCACTAATTAGATTCCAGACAGAGCCTAACATGTATTAGGGCTCACTCATCAGGTGTCATTTTCTGTTTAAGTGCTTAAGATGTGGATTTAGGGAACGCGAGGAAAGGTTAATATTTTCGCAGTTTTTTTTATAGCAAAACTTTTTTTTTTATAGTTTAATTTTCATCACACGGCCACCTCAACATTTCTTGAACATGTCACGTTTATAGCGGCATTAGATGATCAACACTTAAATTATGATAAAAAGTTGTCATTAAATTCCAAGATACCCTTGACATATATTCAAGAACTGTTGATGTCACCATGTGAATAATATGAAACTCTGTTTGTACCTAACGTGTTACACGTGTTTTTATAAGTTACATTGATTTACGAATCGTTTTCTGAGATGAATGTTAAAGGGTTTTTTCATTGTTTCACAGATTACTTTTAATATAATGCCAACATTCGTTTTGGTAATGAAACTACTCTGCTCTCTTAATTTTTGATTTTATAAATCTAAAACTAAAACAGTTGTAAACATACGTTTTTTATTTCTTATAAAATAAAATCATTTTACGATATTTATTGATACTTTACCGAACTAAAATTCTAGTACATACGTATTTTTAAGTGTGCAGTCATCTATTCTGGAAACTCCCCAACATTGTGGTATACCTTTGTGCACAGAATGTACACTTGGCTTACCTTGACTTCTATGGTTATATATTAAAAGATATACCATCATGAAACCTTAAATGTAAAGCTTGAATAATTTCAAAGTAAAAAAATAACACAGTCATTTTTTTTCACAAATAAACGTTAAATAATCAAGGAGATTCAAAATTAGAAGCTCAGCACATATAGTGACCATTGACCAATTAATCGGAAATCTAGAAAAATATTAGAATCGAGAAATAAATCACATCAGAATGTGGCTTTATGAATCCTATATTTGATTGGAATTTGGATGTTTAATTATTTTTTTTGAAAATAGTTTTTTCCAATTTTGTTGTATTTCTTAAAAACATGTTAAAACCGTGTTAGCGGTTTCAATATCATCCATTTTTAAAGTTGAATAAAGAAAACTGTATCTCGATGTAAGGCCTAGCTTTAGCTGTAAGCCTACTACCTGCCTAAAGTAGCTGCTCCCTTTGGAGTGAGATATACTCTTAAATCCTCCAATAAGATTAAATTAGAAATGAAAGCTAAGTTTTACTTCCCATGAAATGCGTGTGGTGTAACTTCCTAAACTCGTTGTTCCATTATATTGAGTCCATTACACCGGGTGGCAGACTGAAGCCTAGATTAAGGCACTGGCAGAGTTTTTAATTTGAAGATAAAGTCGAACAGGAAGCTTAAACCAGACCTCAAGACTTGGTGCCTGACTTTGATAAGAGGATGAGGACTCAACCAAATGGGGGTCCAGTATTTAACGAGAGATTAAAAAGTTTGATAAAAGGTAGAAACGGGAGGAAGGTCAAATTATGTTTCTTTAGATACGTATTTTAGCAATATTTATGGATATAAATCAAGTGCAAAAATGTAAACAAATCCTTGAATTTTAATTTAAAAAAATATCAATTCATGTGGGAGTGTAGTAGACACCATAAAAAGAAGTTATTCTTTCAGTTTTTACAGCATTTTTTTTGGCTAAAATAAATTAAATGTCACTTCAATAGAAACAGTTTAATTTTATTTGCATAATGATATCAACAGTTTTTTAATATCTGTACAGAGACTAGTGCCATTAAATGAGAAACTTTTTAAATGAAAAGAAAAACTGTCATTACATTTTAGGACACCCTTAAGAACTATTAAAGAACTGTTGAGGTCACCAAGTGAAGAAAATTAATCTCCGTATTTCAACTAGAGAAACATTTAAGTTATTTTGACCAAAAATATATTTTTATAAAAAAAAACCCTGCAAAAACATTGTACTTCGCACTCCCCACCACCTCAACTAGTTTTGAGTGTTATTATGATAAAGTTACGTTTTTGAAGTTGATAGTAGAGTTTTGAAATAAATTTAAAAGTTATTTTGTTATGAAGAGAAAAATTACACATTTCTTCAACTATTACTTAATATACTTTATCGCATAAGTAGCTCGAAAGATCACTGTCACACTTACAAAAGTAGACCATCCATCCCAATGAGGTAGTTCTATCCATTCCACCTCATTACACTAACTCTTTCAGGTCTATTCTAATGTTATCTTCCCATCTGCGTCTTGTCATAACAATGGTCTCTTCCCAGTGGGTATGATAGTCAATAACCTGAACACGGTTAAATATTCTCCCATTCACACTGAATGTCCTACCAACATAGTCTACGAGATTTAAGTACCCTACAATGTCTTGTGATGAGTAAGTAACTCATAATTATGTAACTTCATCCAGTCCCCAGTATCTTCTTTCCTTTTTGGACCAGATATCTGCCTAAGCATCTTGTTTTCAAATGCCCTAAGTTTATTTTCATCATGGAAGGCAAGAAACCATTTTCCGCGACCTTAGAATACCACCTATAAAACTATTGTTTTAAATATTCTGCGCTATACAATCCTTAAAAGTAGGAGATATGTTAATTACTTACCGAGCAAATAAAAGCGTGCATTTCCAGGCGGTATTATTTACCGAGTTACCATTCTAATGTAGTTATTACTAGTTAAAATTGTTCCTAAATATTTAAACTCACTAACCATATTAAATTAAATGGCATGTTTTATTTTATTCAAATTATATTTTGATCGTGGTAATATCTAAGTCATACCCACATATGTGTTCTCTGTTTGATTTTTTTTCGACGTTCACTTCTGACCTATTTCCTACCATCCTCTTAAAAAAACAACCATACAAAGCTAAATAATCTATGTATCCTAGTAGATGCATTGTATCGGTTAATGTCTAATATTCGCATTTAACTACAAAATAGAGTAGAAGTGAGTAAGCCTAAATGTAGAGAAGATTTATCAGGATGTAGTCACCTATTTTAAATTTAAATATGTTACTATAAATTATGGCATAAAGGTGTTGTTGGTTTGCAAAATGGCTTAAAACCTTATTATGTCAATCATTTTGACAAATGAGTTTCTTAAAAATTAGAAACTAGTTGAAAGAATTACAAATGGTTTGACAAGATCTTATACAAAACAGTGATTTACGTATTAAAAGAAATTTAATCAGTTACTTTAGATATATTTATCCCCAACAAGCGTTACTACGTTATTAGTGAAATGAGCTAGCTAGCATGAGTTAAGCCCATAGTGAATTACGAAATACAAAAATTACGCTCCTAGAAGAGGAACTATAGGTACACATAGTTTATGGCAAGATATCAGGAATTTGGCTATTAAGATACTATGGCCGATCTATTCCTCATTAGTACTGCAGTCATTCAATAGTATATTTAACATTCTACCCATGTCTGGACACACTGTAACTAGCGCTTATCGTTAAACAAATACAAACGGTGCCTGAAGAGGTTCGAATCAAATAAACTATACTCTGTGGGCCACTACTCTAGACTAGTAGCACACCCACAAGTTGAGCGCCATAGATAGGCGCATAACTAGAAATATAAGAGACCGGTTTCAATCGAAGACCCAACTAGGTCATTGAACAAAGAGATAGATAGTCTGATTTCCATCATAGCATGATCTTAAGAATAAAGTTAGTTGGAGCATGGATATACAGTATAGGGCGTCTGGCCTAAACTGTGGATTTTTGTAATTTCACTTAAAATTTTGTAATTCTCATAATTTCTTTCCTATTATACGTTTTTACACTAATTATTTCATATTGAATTCTATAAAGATAGTTAATATTGATTCCTTATAACAATTTCATCATATATTTCAAAAAGAGTAACAACTCTATCAAAGATTATTATTACAAATACTCATAGTGACATACGTAGTTACATCTGCTACGAGGAGAAGAGACCGATGCATCACACATCTTGATCACCAGTAGCTTAGTTCGAAGATCCTTGCTTCACGTTTTGCTTCACGTCCAGGCTGTTCCTCCGACGAATCGTTATAAATGAATACAAAATGTGAAACGAGGGATGGCCGTTTTATACATGACGGACAGACGTATTCGGGAAGGGTTATTTTCAAGGTAAGGGGTGTGTGGTAATTTCCTAAAAATAAAGCCAAATGATAACTAGCGCTAGCAGGCGGTTGCAGAGTACAACAGCAAGTAAGATGTTCTTTTGTTGAGTCTCCCGGAAGAGTCAGCTGGGGCACTTTTCTCAAGTTTAGGCGTTTCCAGCAACATGATTTCACAGTGAGCTAATATCTGCCATACATTATTAGTTCTTGTATTTATCATGTTACTCATATATGATATTTTGAGTGCAAGGGTTAACGGGACCTATAACACGTTATAACTCTCTTACCCTTTTATCAAAGGTACCCAAGGAGGGCGCAACCAGGTGGTGGCAAAGAAATATCTCACTTCCATCTCACAACTTCGGCGTGGTTGTTAGGATCCACTTCGTTGTGACCGGTCGAGGTGAAGCAGCCGGTAATCTATTTACCAACAGAAGGAGCCAGTCAGGCGAAGACATTTGCTCCGGTACCAGAGCGCTAATGCAGAAGGGAAGGAAGAGAGTGAGGGAGTCAGTCCCATAATATATGAAACCTCACCTTCGATACACATATAATAAATAACCTATTACGATCTATTAACTGTAGAATCATAGTAATTTAGAAAAATATGAACATTTACTACAAAGTTACAACGTTCATCCCACAATAATATCTTCACAAAAGTGATGTACCAAGTTTCTTCTTTGCAAGAACAAAAAACCCAAACTAATTTGATTTCTACCCGAATCATTATCTTATGAATGCAACTAATTTTCATAATATATATCATTATAAATGCAGCACCTTACTTTATTTCTACAAATTTAAGTTACGTTTACCTTTAGTTATTTAATACAAAAGCTACACACTAACTTGTTTCTACTAGATCTAGTATAATACCAAAAATATATACAAAAACATACCTTTATATCCTATTTGTAATTACAAGTTTACCTTACGTACCATCAACTCTTTTGAGGACTGGCATGCGCTCTACGGGTCAGGTCAGCATCTTCAGCATGTATTAGCATCACGGACACAGGTGTCAAGAAAGATTTGATGAGCAATGGACTACCCCACTTTGGCGTGAGCTTGGCATGGATCCTGTCGGCAGCTGAACTAGATGGGAAATTACGACACAGAACTTTGTCTTTCACTGATACATGAACTGGCTTACGACCTCGGTTGTAAGCCACGGCCACTCTATGCCTGGATTTCCTCAAATTATGAAAGGCAAGCTTACACCTCTCGTATTAAGTGGAGTCCCCAGAATCCCGCCAAACAAGCGGATCGACATCCCAGATAGCCAACAAGGGATGATTTAACTCTTTCCCAAGTAACAGATGATGGTGAGGCTTCAGTTGACTCATGTATAGCATAGTTAAAAGCTAGTGATAGAAAATCTAAATCTTTGTCCCAGCGAGGCTGCATATAACCATGATAAGTCGTAAGAGCTTTGTTCAAGTTCCTATTTAACCTTTATACTTGATTAGGGGCAGGATAGTAAGGGCTAGTAGTCACCTGCTTAATATACCATGCAAAAAACATATCATGAAATACCTTGGAGTGAAAACCAGGTACATTATCGCTAATAGCTTTCCTGGAAGCGCCATAAATAGCCGATATTCTATGAGGGAGCGCTTTAACAGTAGTAAAACCCTTAATGTTCCTAAGGGGGATAATCACAACAAATTTTGAAACAGCGTCAATGAGGTTAAGTACGCAGGTATTCCCATTAGTAGAACGGGTGATGGGGCCTACAAAATCAATACTTAGTTTCCCACGGGCTATGAGCAATATCTGCAGAATGTAACCCATAACGAGTGTTCTGTGGAGGCTTGTCTCCCAAACAACCCTCATAATTTCTAATACACTGTCTATCATCCTGATATATATTGGACCAAAAATACTCCTGAGATATCTTTCTGTGAGATTTAAAAATGTCAAAATTTCTACAACCTTGAGGAATGATAGCTGAAAGAAAATATTTATTTGTTGCACAAAACTAGTGTAAAATGCTATTAGACTCTTTATGGTAAAAAATTTCGAAAATTTCTTTCACAATTTAGTTTTAGAAACAAGAATCCTGATTTACATTTTCGGAAATATAGTAGGAATGTTACCCATTTAAATCTCGTGAAGGTCAATTCAAAGCGTAGCAGCTTCATGCAAATCCCTTCCCCGAATTGTTTGAGTCAAGTTAGTCTGTTAGTAGCTCTCTTTCTAACCCTATTTCCCCTCCCCCTTCTATCACTTTCTCTCTCTCCCCTCTAGTTCACAAACAATATGTTCTAAGTTCAAACTAGGTTGCATCGCTAGAGTCAATAACAGAGGTTCAAATTCTGTTATAAGCGTAGTGGACGAGAACCTTACCTGATTGTCAAATGGTCTGAAAAAAAAGACTTACTGGGAGGAGGGAGGAGTTATGAATGTGAAGAAATCACAAGAGGGGAAAATCAGTATTATTATGAATGAAAAGCCCTTCCCCGTTATACTTTTATTTTATAATCCGTGTTTGTACCATTGGTCACTTGGTATAAAGCGTTAAGTGCAGAATAGATTGGGTTTACAGTGACGGGGAATTTATAATCCGTGTTTGTACCATTGGTCAGTTGGTATAAAGCGTTAAGTGCAGAATAGATTGGGTTTACAGTGACGGGGAAGTTAAGGTTCCAATCTCTTCTAAGTGCACTGTAAATTGTCTTTTACATTTAATTTATTTCTGTGGTTTTTTTATCTCTCTACGCTTATCCGGGTCGCATTTCCTTCACTCTATTCTCACCTACCCTTGGTATAGAGGCGTCAATATCTGTGTCATAATTAATAATATATGGACCAACACTTGCGACGAGGGAAAGTGGTAAACAATTTACGAATATATACTTATAATTCACTGGGCAGTGATTCAAACCCTGACTTACACACAGCAGGAAAATCAGATAATACGAGACAGGGGTTTAGTTTGCCTGCCTCCCAATATGGTTCACATAAATATTATGCACAATCAAAGATAAGAAGGAAAAAAAAGATCGTGTTATATAAACACTTCATGCACGTTCTCACAGGTGGAGATTTTTATTTTAAAATTGCGTGTAACTCAAAGGGATAGTAAAACCTGGTGCTAAAAAATACAAACCATTTTAAAATATTTAAAATTTTAAAATAAAATTAAATACTCCAATTAAATTAGGCCCATATAGTTAGAATTTTTTATTTCTTGTATTATACAAATTATTATTTATAGGCAGGGCTTAACTCTTTTTTTTAAATTGGCAGAAAATAATATTAGCTAACACTAAACTTAACGTTGCCTTTTTAATCTAAATTGCACGATAAATTTATAAAAGGTGAATGCTAAGCTTATTTAAAAAAATATTTTTCATTCGTGAGATTAGGTCAAAGTTCACAAATTTAATATAATCTCTCTTAAATGTTTATTCTTAATGGCTAGCACTGCATTTAAATTAAAAACAAAATTTGTAATACTCTTTAAATATATTTGGTTTTATATCTATAACATTATTTCTAAATAAATTCAGATGCTGTGGACACACATTTTTTTTATTTAGTTCAAATGTTAATAATAATAGTTTACTAATATATTTTACAAAACCATAATACTCTTAAAGAATATTTAAATAATTTTAGTATATATTTAAAGCACAGATGTAATATAAAACATGACCTATATAAAATTATTATTTCATTTGAAAGTACAAACATAATTTTTTTTTTTAAATTATGAAGGAATCAACAAAAGACTGGCTAACCATTTAGCAAAAGAAAGTTTCTAAAATCCCTTTAGTGAACTTTCAAGTGGCATCGTCTGAAGCTTGCCTCATTAAGCTTTGTTTTTTAGGTCAAAGAACATACTTTTTTTTCTCAAAAATTAATGTTCAGGGATGCCTGGCAGGAATTATGATCTATAAATAGAAAGTTTTAATTAAAATTAAACTGATAATTCTTTATTTTTTTATTTTTTTTCACTTTATTTTCTAATTCGTTAAATATATTTAGCATAAATGAATCTATATTATAAAATTGAATCTTTTTTTTTGTTTATCAATAAAATTACGTGTAACAATTAATTTAAAGGATTATATGTTTATGTTATTGTTAATATTTGTATATTATAATATCCATAGAGCTTAGAGTATCATCTGAATCTTATTTTTTGCATTACATTTTAATTTTAGACAGGAATAGAGGGTACAAAATATCTAATTGACTATATATATATATATATATATATATATTTATTTATTTGTAAGAGGGATGGATATTACATGACGTGGTTTTTATAGAAAAGAGGGACCAAACCAGATCCAAATGGTTTGAATTCAATTTGTGGGGCCAACTTATTTTTAAAATGTTTTAAAAAGTGCACAATAATTAAATTTAACCTCAATATTAAAGTATTTAATAGTGTATTTTTATTTTTTAATTGTAATGAAAATGTGTACTTAATTTAGTGATATAATTCTAAATTTAGTAATTTAAATACAGGAAATCTGGAGCTGCGAGATTTTGGGTGTTTAGCCCCTCTGTTTTTAATTTTTTGAGATAATAAAACGATTATAATCCACTACTTTATTTCCAGTGTATGTACATACACTAAAAAATATTGTTTAATTAATAAACACGCACATCGGTGGTCACGCTGACTAAATATAAGGCCCACATTGATTGATTTGTCAGTGACGGGGAAGTTAGGGCTCGAATCTTTGGTAGGGTGTTTTTTTGCACATTGCTTTTCCACTATCCCTACAAGTAAATGTAGCTACTTTTTCTCTAAATAATTCCTTACTCATCCCTCCCTTATAAAGTAAGCACACTATATAAGTGACAGACAATTATTAATCAAGAATGACAGTGTTTAGTAACGTGGACCATGGTTCGTCTTTGTAATTTGCACAGCAATAGTTGCATTTGATACTGCTTGTGTATCCTCTTCAGTGATCCAGAATCCAGGAGGAGGACCTTCTGGGATAGTCACAATGTGGTAGATCTGAGGTCTACATACTGAACAATACCAGCTGCCTGTGACAGGGTCAGTGAGGGGGAGAGAGACACACACAAGCAGAGAGAAAGGCAAGAGTCTCCTAGTGGTCCAAATCCCCGTTGCCCATTCTTAATTAGTGGCGCAGTCATTCATTACCCTGGAGCCGATGTTCCAAAGGGTTGGTTCCCAACCCCCTCCCTCTCGAACGACCACAACGCTTCTTCCTTGCTTCCCCTCTGGACTTGACGCTTTATTACTCTGCTTTGCTCTCTGGAATTCTACCCTCCCCTGACCCCCTTGCCCCTTTCATTTTAGAACGTATCTATTTCTCTCAATTTGTTAACATCCATTTATTTTCACCTTTACAATCTTGAAGCTCAAGGTCATTGAGCATGTATTTTTATATTTGAAAGATGAATGAATATCAATTTTGCAGGTTTCCATAATCACGTTTTACTATTTTTTGTTGTTGTAAAATAAGAAAGAAATTAAGGTTATTTTTATACAGAATTAACAAAAATTAACATATGTATTAAAAATCTATCTTTAAATTGCAAGTAGTTTTTTTTATCGTATTCACTTAGTACCCAAGCATATTTACTCTAATGAAATAGGGATGAGGAATGTAGGTTTTGAAAGATAATAAATACATTCAATAATTTCTTCTCCTTTTACCCGTGTACTAATTGACATTAGATTGTGTCTAACTGAAAAGGGATGGAGAGATAAAAACAAATCGAAATATTTTTAAATAACACTTTCGTCATTTTTTGATTTACATATACGATTTCCTAGCATCTACATGTTGTTTTGTAGTAGCAAATGAGACCTGACAAATTTCTTGATTTTTTTCTGATACCTTCAGAATAATAGGTACTGTGAGAATCCATTTTGTCAGAACACTATTAATAATGAGTTAGGCCTAGAGGGATTATGACGCAAAAAACAAAACCAAATAAACCCACGCACCATCCACTCTACCTCATGATGGTGAGGAAACTAGTATAAAAACTAGATATTTCTCATAAATATTAGTTTTTTTTATATTAAGCCAAAAATATTTAGTGATAAGCGCATTATTAATTTTTCAAACATTAAAA
Organism: Timema poppense; assembly: GCA_902141375.1. Classification (NCBI taxonomy): domain Eukaryota; kingdom Metazoa; phylum Arthropoda; class Insecta; order Phasmatodea; family Timematidae; genus Timema; species Timema poppense. The sequence goes on along the minus strand of CABFOV010000040.1, from coordinate 387,792 downwards.
TTCTACAGTATAGGTCTATAAAGTTTGTGTTAAATCTGAGTGGTACCAAGAGTCGATATGGAGGTTCATTGGAAAACAAACAAACAAACAAAATGACTTATAAAAAATATATTTTTTTAATAAAATCCCCACCAGGTTGTAGGAATGGGTAATTAGATCAAATTACACTATTAGATCAAAACTAGAGAATCTAAATGGTGACTGGCAATTCGATTTACAAAATAGACAAAGTCACCTAACATACAATAAAAATAACTCTAAAAATGTCAATTTTTTATACAAAAATCCCTCAAGTTATAAGAAAATTCTCGGAATTATTTACTTAGATTTCACATGACACGATCAAATAAAAAATATAGCTGTACTTGGCACTTTTATGGTAATCTTATAAAATACTTTTATATAATTATATATGTCTTTTATAAAATTACTATATAAGTTCCAAGGACAGCTATATTTTTATTTGATATATATATATATGAATGTAAAATAATATTATAAAACCTGAGTGGTGACTATATTTTAAATGTAGGCCTCTGACAATTTTGCTATATAGAAGTAACAGCTACACCTATACATATCATTAAATAGATTTTTTAACCATACACGTCTATAAGGATTGTATTAAATCTGAGTGTTACCACGAGTCGATATTGAGGTTCATGAGAAAACATACAATTAATTTAACTTTAAAAAATATATTTTTTTTGGAGAAAATCCCCACCAGGTTTTAGGAATGGGTCAGACTTATTTATTTAAAAAGAGATCACATGACACTTTTAGATAAAAATAGTAAACCTAAATGTTTAATTTGGCACATCAATTTACAAAATAGACAAAGATACCTAACAAACAATCAAAATAATTCTAAAAATATAATTTTTTCATACAAAATTTTCACAGGTAAATGAAAGGTCTCGGAATTACCTACTAAGAGAGAGGAAACATGACACGATCATATAAAATATACAGTAGTCCTTGGCTCGCATATGATTAACATATATAATACTTGATATATATCTATTTGAATCCAAAAATAATATTTATGTGTGTATTTTAAAACCTGAGCGGAAAAGATATTAAAAAAAAGGCATTTCTCGTATTAAAAAATTACCAAAAACACTTTAAAAACAATCAAAATAACTCTAAAAATATCGATTGTTCAAATAAAATCCTCCGGGTTAAAAGAAAGGACTCATAATTATCTACTTAGAGAGATACACCTAGAAATGGCTTTAAATATATTGTTCGACAATATAAGTTTATAAATATTGTGTTAAATCTGAGTGATACTAAGAATCGATATGGTGGTTTATTGAAAATTACACTATTAATATAAATATAATAGTATCACATATTTGAATAATATCCCCACCAGGTTGAATGGATGTTACGGACTTTTTTTTATAAAAAAAAATAGATTACATGACACTTTTAGATAGAAAAAAGAAGACCTAAGTGGTGACAATGGCAATTCGATTTACAAAATATCCAAAAACACCTAGCAAACAATCAAAATAACTCTAAAAATATGTATTATTATTATTAT
>CABFOV010000040.1:366587-376960 GCA_902141375.1 Timema poppense | reverse complement strand
TCAAGTGTTTATGATAAATATTGAAAATGATATTAAAGCTAATGTATATTAATTTGACGTCAGACCCGCTTCAGTGGCCGAATGGTCTAAGTCGTCACTCTTGTGTAAGACTGGCCTGCTGATGTTGGGTAAGTTGGAGCTATAATCCCGGACGGGTCCACTCAGTGTTAAAATAAAAAAAATTGTTTCACATTATTCTTTGCAAGCAAATGAGGGTAAATTTCCTCAAAAATGCTTCCTTCGTTATCCATAAACCATTATAATAGTTGTATATTCGTATGACCTGAACAGATAGTATGACGTGGTGATTACAAATTAAATATCAAACCCACCATCGTTTATTAGAAATAATACTGAAACCTCAACTTAAGTTTGGGACTACTACCTATGGAAACAACACAACAAAATTTAATAGGCCCATCTCAAACACAGAAATCTAGTCTGCAAAGTGGGCGACTATCTCAGGATGGTCGCAGCAAGAGGGACAGCCGTTATATCCTTGCAAGGAGGGACGGCCGTTGCATCCTTGCAAGGTGGGACGGCCGTTACAATACGAGGTCAATACATTTATATGACTGTGACATCATTTGAAGACATTGTGATGTAAGTTACTGTACATGTTTGTCCTTTTTATCCCCCCACCAATGCGTATTTTTATCTGCCCAGGCTATAAACTTTTAATTGTTTTAATTGAATAGGGATGTAGTTCCACCATTCCTTACCACTGCCGGAAAATCAGACTGTATGAACCAGACATTTACTAAGCATGGCCATCAATGCTAGTGCTAGTGCTAGTAATGTTTTCTTTAAATTTGATGAAATCTTCAGTGATAAAAATAATAAATTACTAAAAAGTTAATTGAATAAAATTCATTGTTTGTTAAGGATTTCTGGCTTAAATTCCCGCTACAAGTCCCAGAGAAATGCTAATTGCAGGCGCAGGGACAGTGGTTACGAATGCGTAATCTAGGAGTAATAAGTCTATTGTTCAAAGTGTCAGGTGAATTTTGTTGTGTTTTGAAACGTGACACAATCAAAAGCTGCTTAAAATTAGACTCGCAGCAAACTTTTATCAACATTTCATGATCACGCACGAAACGATTGATTGTGTTTGACCTATTCAAGTCTGAAAAGCATGCCCAACAAAACAAACAGACACAGCACGAAATAAAAAACAAAATGGTAGTCGGTGTAGTTAGGTAAACCACTGGGTTTTGAATACCGCTTTATACGAATGTCATATCAAACATATCCATGGTAATTTAAGTGCGTCAGCAATCAAGTGAATCTAATGGGGCAGGATCCTTTTTGATATTATACGATATAAAACTTTTGTATGTGATTTTTGTTGTTGTTCATTTATAACAAAATGTCCACTGTTTTGACCACATAATATTAGTTTGTTATTATAATACAGGCTTGGTTGTTTCTAAAAAAAAGAGTGGATCATTTAATTCATGGTATTTAACGCGATTTTCCTGAATAGAATGATCATATAAATATACGACTAAAAAACTGATTAAGTTCTAAAATATATACATGACTTCCAGTCTCTCAACCGTTAATTTTTCACTGATAAATGGGGATCCCCAATTGTATTAATGATGAGTTATTATCTCCCAACGGGAATTGAACGCTATATATTTAACTCAATATGAAAATGTTCAACAAACTGAGCTAAAATATCAACATAAGTCTTCTATACATTGATATTAGTAATTAATGCTATATCACATCAGCATTTTATTTTTGTCCATTGTGTTGGTGTAGGTCCCAAACCCAGCTATTAGGTTCCTAGCATTTCTGAAAACATTGTTTGAATCTTGCCCGAAACATACAGGATGTACTGTAACACATGGGATACACTCCTTTGGTGGAGAGGACATACACAAAAACCATTAAAAAAAAGTTAATATGAACATATCTCTCATTTGACCTTTTTTACTAGCTAAAACCAAGTGATTTCTTTAAACTGTTTGTTTACCATACTCGATATCTCTAGGCCTGTTAACTAGGTATGTTCTATGGGTTATTCCTGGATATCCCAAGCACCTGGTATATTTTCTCCAGGCTTGCATTTAGGCAAAAAAAATTGCCATTTTATGCACTTACTGTAATGTTACACTATTGTTGGATACAAACATGACTATGCTACGGAAACAAGATCATTATTATTATTATTAGCACTGCGTCTTACTACCCGTTCGGTTTATACGCACTTACGCTAATGTGTAATGGTAGGGTGATTGTGAGATGAAATGAAGGACCTACAGTTTGACGTGGAATTCGAACCACGGTGGAGGCCTGGCATTCCTCACGAAACAAGATAAAATTGACAAAATAATTACTAATTAATTTCTGTGTAGGTGAGCTGGGGCCTAATCTTAAAATTGTGTAAGAGTTGCAGCCGAGCTTTTTGAGAGACACGTGCGTTGTGGCTTACTCACTTGAAATAAAGGTATGAGTTGCGTCCACCTAATTATCACTGTGCTCTCTATCATACTGACTTAAGTTTCCGATATAAACTGGTATCGTCTCATGTCGACATCTCTTGTAATATACAAACTTCCTCAGTTCTCGTCGATCACTGGCTTAGGCAAAAAATTAAAGGTTGGTTAGGTTAGGTTAGGTTAGGTAAAGAGCCCGGGCCTTAATTCGTACGTGGCTCTAAAAATGTGGGATCTCAATTCACCTTTCTCTTTATAGGTAAACAACTCGTGCTGCCATAGATCCCCTGCAGCCATTAATTTCAGGGTAGTTTACAAATATTTTTTTTTTAGAAAAGTTTGATTTAAAGTTTTTATATAAAGAGTGTTTATTGTGTTTAACAAGATGATGTGCTAGGTTTTAAGTAAGTTATCCTCATAATAAGAATTTTGTAATTTTTTTTCCAAGCTGTAAATCACAAAATGAGAAAGTGTTTGCGATTATGTTGTATCATTTGTTTATGAACGGAGCCCTTAAACATTTTAGACACACCTTTTATTACTTAAATATTTCGGAGTAGCTACACTTAAGCAATTCGCTTCATCAGCACTCCAATAAGTAATTTTCTTATACCGAATAACTAAAATGAGCTATAGACAATAAAAGATAGCACGTTTTCTAATTAGTGGTTGATTATTACAAATTAAAGCTAAGGCCAAAATGGAAGCAAATGTCATCAACAAGTCCCTATAAAATTAAAAATCTGAGCACTTAACACTTTATGTTTATTAAAAAAGTAAAATTCAGCAAACGTTTGACGAAAATGTCGCAATATTGAGGTCAAATTTAATGTTTAGAAACGTAGATTAATACTTCCTTAAGCGAATTATTTTTTTCATTAGCGCGTCCTATTATCCACATTTGAGTGGATGAAAAATGGGAAAAAAACACCCTCAATACATCTGACCAAGATTTGAACCCCTATATTCCCGTAGTCGGAAGCTCAGTCTATTTTAAGAGTGACGATTTCGACTATTCGACCACTGATGTGGGTCAAATAGAACTATTATTAAAAATATAATATCAATAGATTCTTATTATTAGCACTGCGTCTTACTGCCCGTTCGGGTTAAAAGCTTTTACGCTTATGTGTTATGGGTAAGGTGATTGTGAAATTAAATGAAGAAACCTACAGTTTAACGTGGGATCCGAACCACAGTGGAGGCCTGTCATGCCACACATTCACAAAGTGATTAATAATACACGGCCTGTAAGAGATGAGGGAAGGGCTTGGTCCGAGGACTGAACCCCAGACCCCGAACACAGAAGTCTGACACCTTATCCCTAGACCACCAGGTCACCCAAAATTTCAATAGAACATTCTATAATAATGGATAATTCTTTCAGTGCTTTTGATGCTTCTGAACTTACATTCTCATAATAAATATACCAATGTGAAGAATTTTCTCATTCATATAGGTGGGCACTTAAGGTAGGAGTGTAAAAAACGTGAGAAAGGGCAATTTTTAGGCAGTTTTATGTTTCAAAACTTTTTTGGTAAAAATAAATAAACTATTGCTCCAGTAGAAACAAAGTGTGTTATTTACTTCAAATGGTGGACTAAACAGTCCTTGAATATCTGTCAAGGGTGCTCTAAAATTTAAGAAACCCTTTTTATTTTAATTTAAAGGGTCTCTCATCTAATACCGCTATGCTCATGACAAGTATTCAACAATTTTTTATATCATTATGTGAAGAAAATTAAATTCTATGTTTCTATTGTAGCGATGTTGAATTTATTTTAGCTTAAAACATGTTTTGCTTTAAAAACTGTAAGAAAAANACAATTTTTTATATCATTATGTGAAGAAAATTAAATTCTATGTTTCTATTGTAGCGATGTTGAATTTATTTTAGCTTAAAACATGTTTTGCTTTAAAAACTGTTAGAAAAAAAAACTGAATTTTCCTAGCGTCTCCTACATTCTCACTTTTACTCTTTTCGATTTAAAGCGTTCCTCTCCATATGTCATCCAAGTTCAGCAATTTTCCGTCAACTCCGAGCGTGTTTTTATCCATCTGGAAGTACGTTGCTTCTCCAAAGAAAGGAAGAACAATGCATGCAGCGGAACCTATGTAATTGTTGGGAGGAAAAAGCGAGTTGAGTCACACAAATGGGGGTAAAGGGGAATTGAGTTAAAATCTTGTTCGGTATTTCTTCCTCCCCCGTCTTTCCTCCCTTTCAATTGTGCTTCTGGCTCATTTTGAAGTGTGACATCTCTCGGTGGGGAAAGGAGGTGTTGGAAAAGTTAGAAAAGAAGGGGATGGAGAGGGGCGCTGTTGGAATAAGAGTCAGTACGTAGGTTTAACTTTACAAAACGTGTCGCGTTAGAAATTTTATTAGAAGACAAAGTATTTTAATTCATATCTGAATAACTTTGGTAAGATAAACTTCTATCTCATGTAAATATTCTCACTTTACTGTGAAAAATCAAAATTTATTTAGAAAGTTTTTTTTATGGCTGTAAATTCTTAATTCAACTTACTATTACCTGCTTCAGTGTCTGCATGGTCTAATGCGTCACTCTCGCAGTAAACTAGACTGCCGATGACGAGGTAATCCCGGTTAGAATCTCGGCCGGGCTTACCAAGGTTTTTTTTAATAAAAAAAAGGCTTACCACTCTTCCTCCACGTAAGTGTGGGTACAGTTCCTCTAAATATAACCTTCTCTATCTCTAAAACCATTAATGTAATTAGTAGATAAGCGTATTAACCAAATGGGTAGTAAGACGCGGTACTTTAAACCCCTCGAAAATGTGGTAAATGGAGTATTCTATAAGCATAAGATCATAGCCGCTCATAGTGGAGGAGTATTAAAGTAGGGCCTACCTAAAACACGATGAAAAGTAATCAAACACAATTAATTTATTTATCTTCGAATATAAAGTAAAATAATTTACTAAAAAAACACACACAAATACATAAATGTGCACTGAACATTATCAGAGAAACTAATCCATGAATAATCATCGTTAAAACTGGTATTGAATACTGCATAAGACAGTCATAAATTCGCCCGTTGACGCGGCTGTATTGGAAGGACGAATTACCGTGTAATACCGGGCTAAGCGGGCAGCTTGAAATGGCTTAGGTTGTGTTATCATTTGGCATCCATTAAACCCAGTTACTATATCACTATCAACACTGAGTGCAGGTTTAAAATGAGCTACGAATCCACGTTAAGTAGCGTTGTTTTGATTTTAACATTCAGATTTTAATAGCTATCTGTGTTGTTTTTTTGTTCATACATTTATTCGTACTCTCAAATTCAAGTTAACTTCGGCACAACAGTTATTTATTCATGGTGAAATCCTTTCGTTCAAATGTAAATGAAAAGTGTAAGGATTTAATAATAATATGTAAGTAAAGTGACGTTATAATATATTATATTACTTAAAGATAAAATAAAGGGGTGCTGGAAATATCTTCACAATATATATATATATATATATTGTTTAGCATCGCGGGTTACCACCCTTTAGGATTATACACATATGTACTAATTACGCCAATGGTATTAGGGATAATAAATAGGATATATTGAAGAAGTGTACCCACATTTTCTTGGAGGTAATACAGAAACCATTTTGGAAAAACCTCCCTCAGTACACCTGATTGAGAGTTGAACCTTGGATCTTCCCATTAACGGTAGTCTAGCTTGCTGCGAGAGGAGTGCCTTGGATCATGTGGCCACCAAAGCGGGTTGTACATAATTAATATATATTAAGTGTATGTTAATATAATTAACTATTTATCTATCGATATATCGTCATCTCGCTCATTCATCAACTCCCTCCATTCCACAACCCCCCACACATATGCAAGCACACGAGCTCCAATCACTCCACAAATTCTACACAATCACGTTGCATGCTCTTTTTTTTTTCTATCCTCATTAATATTGAATCAGTATAGGATGTAAATATTTGATCACATGTTTATAGTAGAATTCAATTTTGGTTTCGTGTCATGACGTTTAAAACGTTACGTTCTCGTCCTGGGACATAAATTAGATTACACTAATGAGGTTGTTTTGTATTGGAATCGTTCGTATGAAAATGAAATTATGATGACATAATGTAACATTGCTAAAATTAAAAAAAGTATACTCCCTTAAACTAATAATGTGGGATTAAAATAGTTCATTACTGTGAATGAGCTATACGACCAGATCATAGTTTATTTTAGGCTAGATAAATTAAATATAAGTGTTTGATGTCTAAAACAAAATTCTGTTCAATTACTGTGATTTATGAAAATAATGATGCTTTCATTGGTTATAACAAATGTTGAAATATGTTATGTATTTATGAATATAAACGGACAAGTGATCAAATAATTATAGTATCATAATTTTCCTAAAATATGTGTTGATTATTATTATTATTATTATTAGCAATGCGTCTTACTACCCGTTCGGGTTATACGCACTTACGCTAATGCGTAATGGTAGGGTGATAGTGAGATGAAATAGAGGCCCCACAGTTTAACGTGGAATCCGAATCACAATGGAGACCTGGCATTCCACACATTCACTATTTGTGATTAATACACGTCTTATTATTATTAATATTATTATTAAATAGGCATTGACAAGTGACATCCGCACATCACATGACTTGACGTGTGACTATATGAAAGTAGACTTAGAAACTTTTCTATCTGTTGGATACAATTCTTCTTATGAAAATTAAAATTTGCAAAAACCCATTCATTATTCTAACAAGTCTATGAAGTTGTTGTAAAAGTGTGTGTTTGATATTTGCTGAAACAACCACTCTAAAATGAACGGGGCTAGAAGTTGATTTGGACTCTACACATTCCTGTTCATGTGTTGGTTAACCATGTTGAATTCGGTGTATTTTATTTCTAGTCAATAGCAAGAACGTTCAAGGTTAGATAATGATCTGAAAAATATTACTTTAATTTATTTTTATTTTACCAACACGCCATCATACCATTACTTTACATTATGTGTCAGGTAGCTTAACAAAATCGATCAATTAACCAAACTACTGATTGGAAATGAACCTGATGATGATTATGATGATAAATTTTAATGACACGGATTTCAAGAAGATATGATGAAAAATCACACTTTCAAACGTGATAGGTATATGGAAGTGGCTGATCATTCTCATTCTGACGTTGGGTATCAAAGTCCTGGACTTCTTATACAGTTAGAACTACTAACATCTAGTCCAGCTCTAAAAATACAGTCAGTCCTCTTATGGTTGACCTTCTGGTCTTTCAGCCATCTGTCGACAACAGCGAAGTTTAATAACACAGACAGTTTACCCAGTCGGCAGAAGAAACGGGGAGATGGCAGGATTTCTGGATGAAAGGATACAAGACTGAAGGGAGATGAAATCTGAGACAGCTATTAAATAAATAGCGAGGTAGGAGATGTGACTTTTGGGGGGAAGGGGAAGAGAGATGGTGGTAGGGGAGAATGAATGTCACAAAGTGAATGTGACTGAAACAAGGGGGGAAGGGTCTGTCCATCTTAGCTGCTTTCAACCTTTTAAAGAACGAGAGAGAGCTGATCTGTCTTGAGCCATTGTTTACTAAAATCTCCTGTTTTTTTTTGTTCTAACAGAATAGATTTTATAAACGCGTTTATTCGATTTATCAAATATTTTTATGTGCACCATTACTTAAGAATCGTCAGGGTTATCTAACATGACGTAGGGATGGGGAAGGTATAATTATTTGATGAAACTCACTTGCATTAACTTGGAGGGAGTTTGGGAAACAAACCAGAAAATATCACGTCAACACACCCTGTTTGGATTATAGCCCTGACCTATAACTATCGGAAAACCATATCATATAAAATTTATTAATTATCACATACTGATAATGGTAATTTAATGAATAAATAAATATAGCTAGAATATTAGTTGCACATTTAGTTTGATTAAAAATATATTATAGACTCTACACATAAGATTTTATATTTTCACTCTGCAAATTATCTCATTAAAATTTATACTCATTTTACTACCATAAATTTCAAAAAGTAAAAAAAACAAAAACAGGCGTCATCTCATTGATGTGTGGGCTAAGTAAAGCTAGAAATATTCAAAATGACCACCCTCAACACTAGTGCTGTATTTTTTCTAACGGAATAGAAGGGTAGGCGTTTTCAATTCCTTGTCTCATGTCTTGCAATGTTCTTGGTTTAGTTTTGTACACAGTGTTCTTTAAAATATTTCACAGTTAAAAGTCCAGTGATGATAAGTCAGGATATTGAGGTGAATACTCCATACTTCCTCTTCTTCCTATCAATCTCGCGGGAATAGTGACATCAAGAAAAATTTATAACATCGGTGTGGTGATGTGATGATGCACCGAAAGTAGCACTCTTCATCCCAAAACAAGTCATTTAAGAGGATGACATTGTCTTGCGACATTAATTAGGTGAGACCTGTGACAGTCTCTCAAAGAAAAATGGCCCAACATTCTTCTGAAAGAGAGGTTACGCCACACTGTTATATAAATTTTATGTTATATAAACTGCCTCGTGTTGCATTTACGTGTGAATTTTTGGTGTCTCAGTACACACAGTTATGTATCTCGATTAACAGTAAGATACCATTAATTTTAAAAGTGGCTACATCAAATCAAATCATTTAATCTCGAAAATCTTCTTTTTCTTTAGCTATGTTCTAAAACTACTCACAAAATTGAAGTCTCCTACCTGGGATGCCCTCATTCATTGCATGGAATTGTCTGGAAAGTTTTCCACTTCAAACGCCACAAAATTCAATGAACACTTGATTTTCATACACAATTCTCACGAGAACATGAACATTGTCTTACAGACTTACACCTATTTGGGAATGGAGCTACTATTTGTAAAAAAAGGCTGTAACATTTCACTGCCCATTGACTTTATATTTTTCCAGACCATCTATTGTTCACATTTTTCACTGTTCCATCTGCCTCAAACTTGTCACGCAATCTTGCAATTGTTACTCTTGACGATGTTTCAAATTCACTTCTCCAACGTCTTTGCAACTTAATGACGTTCTCCGTTTTCCAATAGGACTTAATAATCCACTTACTTTGCTCAAACGATAAACGCTTCTCCGCTATTTTATAAACATTGTTGCGATGCCATCTAGTGGAATGTACAACTACCAAACTACTGAAGGCACAGGTAAAGCTCTGCCATTTAACATTCTCGCTATTATTTTTATTTTATTCCCCTTTTTATGTTTGATATTAACATTAAATGTGTATACATTTTATTAGATACTCTGTAGATTATGGTGGGACAATGAATAAACTATTTTAAGAAAATGAATCTTCATTTTAACCTCGAATCAAAATATGAATATTTGAAAAAATTATAAACAAAATATGAAATTGAATCATAGAAGAAGCATAGATCATATAAAATAGCCCAAGGTTTTTTTCAGCACCGCGTATTATTATCTTTTCAGGAAACATTCATAATACAGTATGTACTAATTGCACTAATGAGATAGGTATGACAAGGGTTGAATTTAGAGAAATTATACTAACATTCGCTTGGAGAGAGACTGTAAAATAATTTTGGAAAACCAACTTTAGCAAATCTGACCCGGATTTGAACCCCGATCACGGTAAATGGAATGTACGATGTTACTTGTGTTGGTAATAGGGAATTGTATAGTCCGCTGAAATGCAACAGAAAATTCTACAACATGGTAGGATTCTGGTAGGAAAAATGGCCTTTAAGATGTCTCTTTCTACCAACATTAGTATAATTGTTAAGAAACTTACTAACCTTGATTCTTATGTTAGTTGTAGTTTAACTATCTATCTTATGAACTAAATATTACAGTCGCATCCACTTTATATATATATATATATATATATATATATATATATATATA